>JAUJPO010071688.1:0-11685 GCA_032270745.1 Tiaropsis multicirrata
TCATGATGTTTTTTGTTATAGCCTTGCTCAATTTATTGAAAGACACACTGTTGATATCGTTTTAGGTGACTTCAATCAAGATGGATTCGAATCAAATCAAGATTATCTGCTGAATCAAATCTTTCAAAATTATGATTTCGTTACCGATTTTCAAACCCATATTGATGGAAATATGCTGGATCACATTTGGGTGTTAAAAGATTTTAAAAATCAATTCGAGCTACAAGTCATTCGAAAATGTGTCAATATATCAGATCATGATGCTGTCAAGATTTCTTTAACAATCAAACACTAGAGCCAAGCAGGCGAGTTGATGAATGCCCGCCAGAGGCGAGGCATAGGGAGGGTGGGCATGGGATGACCTCTACTCTTTTGTGATTAATTATGGAAGGTCTAATACTTTTAAGGGAGTAGGGTGGTGAATGTCTTATCATGGAGGATGTTAGTTGTACAAATAAAAAGGGTGGTTTTTTTCTTTCTTGCATTTAGATTCATAAATTAGGCCACCTCATAGTTAATCACCAAAGACGCTTAACTCGCACGGTTTGGATACAAATATTTCCATTTTGTTAATGGTGTGCAATATTCCTATTTTCTATTTTTTTAAACAAAGCATCTACACTCTTTTTTTATAAGCATAACGCTTATAAGCATATTCAGGCTGAAATTGGCAAAAAATTAAGCATAATGCTAAGCATATCTCCAGGCTGAGAAAGCGCATCATTCAAATTTCAAAAGTGGACTTGATGGGACAAAAAAGAAAGAAAAAAAAGAATAGAAAGTGAACACAACGAACGTGAAACAAAGAAAGGAAAAAGGGTAGATATTTAACAAAAAACAACGGAAAGGAGATGGGAGTCAAGGACCTTTCAATTTTACTCTGATAAGCATATGTCTAAGCATAATTTAAGGCTGAAAACGACCGCGTGCTTATAAAAAAAGAGTGTATTCTTTTAATTCCAAAATTTTTATAGAAACTATTCTTCCATGAAACAAGAAGCGTTTCTTCAACTAGCCATTAATTTTTTCAACTTCATTGTTTTTCCTTTTTTATGCTGCTTGTCTAGTAGTAGTAGTTGATAGTTTTTATCTACTTTTTTGAGGAAAAATTTAGAATTATAAATCTCTATAAAGCTTTAGCAACCCTGTTGCTTACGAAAATGTAATCTCATTTTTAATGTAATCCAAAAGTAAGCTGAGAATAGAGGTCATCCCATCCAACCGACTAACTAATGTATAGTTGTAAACTATTGTATATATTTTTTACTTTTCAATTTTTAGAAATTGTCTTGCTTCTCTAGTTTATTTTTTAATCCTAGATGTTCACCCTAAAAAGGTTGTTCGAACATATACCACATGCTTTATTTAATTATATGGCTTTTTCTTTTGTTTTAATCTGCATGTGTTCATAGTACATATGATGTGTTTGATATTTTTTAGTATTTTTTTTATTTGTTTTTTAGTACTTTGAGGTTTTGCTTTAAGGGACATTTCAGCAGTTAACAATAACTATATCAAAATCAAATCAATCTGTTAATATTGCATGCAATTTGCTAAAAACCAAAATTTTGCCTTAACCTGTGAAATCTCACTTTGATTTTAGTTTGTTTTATTACTTCTTGCACAAACATTTTATTTTTTAATTTATGATAAGTTTCAGGAATTTGCCATTATTTATGGATCTCCCACTACTGTGTTCTGGGTGTTAAATTAATGGTTTTGAGAAAAAGGCTGATCTTGTACAAGTTTTGTTTCTGAGAGTTTGCTTTTTGGTGCCCTTATCTTGCATTATTATTTTAGGCAATGCTGTTTTGTTTTATATTCAAATAATATGTTACCTTACACTGGTTGTAAGCAACAACAAAATAAGTGGTTCAATTTTTTGTTTTCAAAGTTTGTTGCCTGTTATTCTTATTTATTTTGCAATACACCTTTCCGGTTTTCGGCGGTTTGTCTCCATTACCGAGTTTATGTATCTGTGTTTTTCTGCGACTGGGACGGTTAGGGTTTGATTTGGCTAGATCCTGATCAACTTAGGACGACGGTAAATCAGCACTTTTACCGTCCTCGATTTTGCAGGTCAAAACTGCGGGTTATTCCAAATCGCTTCAGTCACCCGCCGTCCTCAAAAGTGCAAATACATAAACTCGCTATTGTCTTTAATAGGGGAGATAAAAAAAACCCGATTTTGCTTGCGTTTCCTTAGGGAAGACTGGTTTTTCGAACCGGTACATCAAAAGATAAAGATAGACTTTCACCTTCTCTGGCTAAAACGCGTTTGTTTATGAGCACATCTTTTCTTGGAACATCAAAAATGAAAACGGAAAGGTTGTATTTACTATTTACCATAGTTTCAAGCCACGAACAAACCTTAATTATTCTTCCTTCCTATTCTAAACGGTCCATCGCTTTACGACTTTCGATTTTTACGCTCGGAAAAGATTTTACAGTTTTCAAAAAATGGTTACCGTACTTCGTCCAGACACGGCGATATGTTATCGGAATTCAAGAATTGAATAAATCTAAATTATTTGAAAATCCGCAAAAAATATTTTTTATCCTTTTTGTATTATCAATATGGTTCTACAGGAAAAATTTCAACTCTGTAGCATTAACACAGCCGTAATTATCTTAATTCCGATTTTGAGGTAACCAAAGCGGGATGGAGAGGGGACAGAGGGAACTTTTAAAAACGAAAGTAGTTTATAGTCTTTATAAATAGTAGACGAAATAAAATTTTGAAATTTTCATTGTATTACTTATAATAAATATGTGATACTACAACAAAGTTTCATCCTAATGGGACTATTAAAACACTAGATATTTAAATAAATGCGTCAAAGTTTCCCCGATTTTCATACTTCTAACAGCAGATCACCGTGACAAGGAGGCGCACTTTTCAAATTTTTGACTTCCTACTTTAATTATAAAAGCCAGAGAAATCAAAGAAACAATCAATGAAATTGACAACTAGGTATTCATCCAGGTATCTAAAAACGAAAATCAAAGGGAACAGAAAAACAACAGGACTTTATTCACGCACTCAAATATGTTCCCGCGCGCTTATTCAAAGTCAAATAGTATACTTGAAGCAATCCTATCTAACCATGTGTTTTTCTACAACCATTTATATTGCTTCTATTACTTCATATTATGCGAAATTTTCGACTTTTAGTCGTCTTGTTTAATTTGTTTTAATATCATTTAATTTGTGTTTTATGGGAAATAATTTTTTGTGTGGTGGATTTATAATTTTATTTGGTAGAAGAAAGAATTTTGTAATATATATATTTTTTTTGAAATTAATAATGATGTAAAAACTTTTTTTTGTCCTACAACATAAACTTAACATAAAAAGTCAATATCAAAAAATATAAAATTATCTTTTGCAAAAATTTATAAAATTACTGTGCGATAAATACTATACTTTATAATTGCAAAGAAAATTTTGCGATCGAAAATGTTTGAAACCATAATCATTTAAACTGATGAAAAAAATATTAACTGTAAATAAAATGCCGGTAGATGCAGATTGTCCCTTCGCACCCCGAAATTTATGTTAAATTTCTTACAAAACTTTTATAAGAAAAATAAAATTTTGCTAATAAATAGAACAAATAATTTTAATACAGTACAATCCTGATCTGTCTTGCAACCAACTCCCTTACGCACTTTTTGAATTGCAAAAGAAAAATGTCAGATCAATGAGGCAACATAATAGATTTGAGGATTCTGAAAATCACAAATCGATTATTTTTAAATACTTGATATTACGATAAATTATAATTCAGATTAAATGGAAAGTTCATTTTTATTGTTGTTAGGTGGCTGTTCGGGTGAGTATCGAGAAGCTTGGTCAAAAATGATAGAATCATTTCAAAGAAGTTTATAATTGGTCTATTCCATAAAAAAAGATTCATGAGGGTTGAGGATATATTGTCCGAGGGTAACATAAATCGGGTCGTGTCCGTGTTCTTTTCTGGAAAATTATTGTATCAACGTACAGTATCTTGAAAATTTCGCAAGAAGAAACTTTTGTGAATGGCAAAGTAAAGTAAAATATTTACAATGTGAAATTTTTAGATTTCAGCTTCCATCGATATTATTGATTAATAGCATTCTGCCGATTAAAAAACGAATTTTCATGTTTATTTTCCAACCTAAATATCGTCTTTTTTTCACGAGAATAAACTTTCGCGAATGAGCATAATGAGAATTTTTTTGACCAAAACGTGCGAAAAAAGCGAAAGTTTCTTCTTTTAAAGTATATTAATTTAGTCAGTAAAAACATACTCGAAAAAGAAAAAAATACCGTTTTTGAAAAATTTTGAGCCTCAGTACTGTTCTTGAATTGTTCTTATTTTTTACTTGACTACACCCGACTTTTTAGGATGTGTCAGTATGAAAAGATTACTAACACCCGACTTTTTAGGATGTGTCCGTATGAAAAGATTATATCATGAATATTTATCCATTGTTTTTCAGTTGAAACACACATAAAAAACAACAGAATGGCGTTTGACTACACCATGCAACAACACGAAGAGGAGATCGAAACTATCACACCCATGAAAGGAAGAGCAAGCCTTCTAAAAAGTTTCAAACATAAAATACAGAAAACGGTGAGTACTTATGATAAATCCATGATGTGAAAATTGTGTGAAGGAAGCAAATTAACCATTTCGAATTCCATCCCCTTATCTCCTTCGCAATTTCAATGTTGACAACCTCGTGCCCAGAGCGAAAAGCTTTCTGACGTTAGAGACGACGCTAACGTTGGCTTTCTATTTGCCTCTCATAATTTTCCCGCGCGGTCACCGACGGTTCGCCCTGGAATCGAGGTTAAGTTTCAATGTTGATAGCTCCAATCTCAAATGAGTAAGAAGGGCAGAGGGGAGAATATTTTCTCAATATACCTCACCAATGGTTACCCTTGATAAATATTCGCCGGTTATTTAATGGCTCAATTCAATCTCGTACCACGGGTGACAAGGTTTCTGACATATTTGCAAATTTGTCCTTATAAAATAGAATTTTCTCCTCCTTCATCTTTTACAGATCTTTTGTTCACATAGCAACAAGCCGCACAAAGTGAAGGCTTTGGAGCCCTACACTCCCATTGCAGATCGCAATCATAACATTCTAAAAGGTGAATCATTTCCGTTCCACCCAAACACCGATAATGATTACTATGATTCATTACGACGGCGTGAAGGCCAAAAACGTTTTTATAGTTATTCCGTTCAATCGTCTTACCGGGCACGTAGCTGCGTCGTTCCGCATGATTATTCACAATCCGGACCACCATTGATACGGACACGTCCGTTTTCTTGCTCCGATGTTTCTGTATTCAAGAGAGTCACCTTTGAAGATGATAACGACGACCCGTTCACCAGAAGTACCGGCGCTTTGGATATCCCGGTCATACACCTCCAATTTGAGGCGGATGATACCGACTTTTCTGGTGATGATTTGTTCCATAAGCCGCCAGAATACCCGGAAACCGATGGCGAAGATTATTTCCAATCCCTCAAACGGCGAGAACGCATGATTAAGGCCGGAAGTGAAGAGAATTTGTTGTCACCATCTAAAGAGAAACCACAAATTGAGAGTCATGAATTAACAAAAACCGTGGAATACGTAGAATCACCTCCCTATTTTTTACCCATATCCTCTCACCCAAATCAAAACGAAGTATTTCGCTATATTCCTATCGATAACAGCCATTTTGAAAACGAAAGCGAAAACGAAAGTAACACATCATTGGCCGACGACTTTTTGCCGACACATTACGAGGAAAGTGATTTATACGAGACATCAGAAAGCGAGGAAGAATCGTTATTTGACGAAGAAATTCTCGTTCCAATCAAACCTTCAAAATTACTGATCAGTCTCACACCATCTCCTTTATCGAAACCAAAAAAACTGTATAATTCAGTCGTTCGGTCAAAATATGTCGACAAAATGCACGAAATTGTCGAGGAAAGCGAGTGCGAAGAGATCGTCGAGAATTCGTGTGTCGTTCCCGTTATAACACGCGACATAGCGGCTTCAAGGTCAGCCAATGTGAGATTCTACTGCTTGACTTCGTCCTTAAGATTCACGGAAAGCAACGAGAACAACAACAACCATTTTCGACAAAAAGTCGTCGTTAAATCATCGGTGATTCCGAAAAATATGCATCAGAAATGTAAAGTGCCGGAAATGGAAGATTACTTCGTTTCTGATTGGCTAACAGATCGAAAAAATCAATCAATGAAATTGAAAGAACGATCTGCTGTTAAGGTTTCTAATTGTTTCAAAAATAGCCAATCTGAACATTTCAAATTCAAGAACGAGTCTATGTTAGAGTTCGAAAAAGAACCCTTCGTTTTAGGGCGACAAAGTCCTAAAGAAATAAACTCTGGATCTTCAAGCGATTCAGAAACTTCAAACTCTTCAATATACGGCGGCCAAAACCAATTCAAATTCACGCTTTACGATTTCCAAAATATATTTCGTGGAATGAAAGTTATCAGTGAAAAAGATATCAAAGTTGCTGATTATACAACACCCGTAAGTAAAACACCGGAAACGCCTCTTCAACAAAAGAGATACGGGCCAAACAGCTTATTAATTCAAGTCAAAAATAAAGAACCGAAACCCATCCAGACTGAGTACTCATCACAATTAATTCAAACCTTTTGTGTCTACGATGATCGAGATGAAGCGAAGAACGAGGAAGCGAGGAGACGTACGACTTCAGGTATTTCCTTTAATCTTCAGCATGGAAAAGCGTTGAAATCGAACAGCGCGGATGTGATTTCTTCGAAAGCGAATCCACATAATCATGACGACAATAATCTGAAAATTAAAGTTCAATATAATTATTAGTAGGAATGGATATTCGTGAAAGGGCATTAAATATTTGAAGTTTTTATTTAGGAATTTATGGAAATGATCGACGTCCCCTTCTTTTCCAGGTTTTCTATAATGTCAAAAGTTGTCTTCAATTTCCATGTTCTTTATTCAACAGACCTTTTCATAAATTACGTCACGACCAACAACTGCCTCGTTTCCATACAATTACCAAGGTGATTATGTCTCGTAACACATCTATCAATGAAGTCAAGATTTGATAAGCTCCCTTGGGATTCGGTTACAATAGCGCTCAATTCAAAACGAGGCAGTCGTTGGTCATGACGTAATGTATGAAAAGGTCTATTGACATATTGTCTTGTAAGTTATTACATAGGACCTTAGTTAGTAAATTTTCAAAATGTAAACAAACATTACTAGGCCCATTTTTAAATATGATTTACAAGAATAATTTTTTCTTCTCCTTCTTTCCCATGTTGGTCTAAAAACCAATTGGAGGTTTACAGAAAACACTAAAAATGTTTGGTTTTAACCTGGGAAACCACTTTTCTGGCAAATATGTACCTTTTTTTAGAAATCTTAAAAGGGGACCACCAACCAAGGTCAAAAGGTCCGTAGACTCTTAGAAATGTGCTCACCCGTCCTTCAAAATTGATGTAAATAAGGTCGCAGATAGTTAAGAGAGGCATTTGGCTTTTCCAGAAAAAATATATATTCCCACTATTGAGGATGTGGATTTTTCTTAACACCAAACTCCCTGGACTTTTCTTAACACCAAACCCCCTGGATTTTTCTTAACACCAAACCCCCTGGACTTTTCTTAACACCAAACCCCCTGGATTTTAGAGCACCGACCCTACTTAGAGATTAAATTTTGCAAATTCAAAATTAGAGGTTTATTGTTTTTACGAAAACTGTAGCAAACTGATTTTCTTTTAAATAGCGAGTGGGCTTAGCCACTCTTTGAATCATCTTTTTTAATACTTTTTCTGGTCCGAAATGAAAATTTTAGACAAAACCAATTTGTTAAATCAAGTTGAATTTATTAAAGTCTGATCGTTGAAAGTTTTCACAAGAATTGTTCTTTTAACTTTAATTTGTTCCAGATTTTATTATCTCGCGACAGAATTAATATTCCTCACCATTAATATTTTCTAAACCAAATAAAAGCTTTGAAAGTGAAGATAAGCCCTACTCACTTTTTTATAAGAATATACTTTATAAGAATCATGGCAATAAAGTTAAGAATATTTTAAGAATAATGTTATCGAGGTCAACTTTATTTTTGGTCAACACATATTTTCCAAATTAGGGCAGCCCCGTCAAAAACAGGCATCAAGAAAATAAATATGAAATGTTGTGAATTTGAAATTAATAGTAAGCTCTTTTTTTTCAAAAGTGATAATTTTTTTGAAATTGAAATTTGTTGAGCCTCGGATGTTCTTAACTTTGTTGATCCACATTTTCTCAAATCTCCCACCTACCCCACGCTTGAATGCCTAAAATGCTTCCATTAGTCTACGCTTTCATTAGGAAAGTTGTGAGTAGTTCTTCATAGTTCTTCCTAAAATGAACCAACAAATCTGAAGGCTTGATGTTCTAACAGACTAAGTTCTAATAAAAAAAATGTGTAAAGAGCCTTATATACAAAGTTCACTGAGGTCTCGGGTAAGCCAATAAATCAATAAAAATGTGTAAAGAGCCTTATATACAAAGTTCACTGAGGTCTCGGGTAAGCCAATAAATTAATAAAAATGTGTAAAGAGCCTTACATATAAAGTTCACTGAGGTCTCGGGTAAGCCAATAAATTAATAAAAATGTGTAAATGAGCATTACAAAAGCTTCAGACTTACATAACAACTCTAATCGTTTAATGAACCCTACCTAAAATAAGATTTCGCTCAGGGCTCAGGCCCTTCGAATCCAATTAATCAATATACTATTTGTAGATGATGGTATAAAAAGAATGTCACCAAACTGAAAAAGTTCACACTTTCAAAAAAAAGTATAAAAAGTGTTTGTATTTGGGAATAATGAATGGAATCTGGTTATATAGTTAATATAAAGAATCTTTTACAGTGGTGAAAAATTCAAGTGAAAGATGTACAGTGGCGGCGGATACAGACGGACAGATTCTTTATTTGGAAGCCAACACTCTCTGTCAAATATTTTGAGTGCCTTCTGCATCCGCATCTGATGCACAACAATCTTCAAAGAAAAGGTCAGGTAAACAATTTGTCAAAAAACCTTCAAAGTCTAAAAGCAAATATGAAGTATTTGTCACTTTGTGAGTTTAGAGAAAACGTCAAGCTTGTGAGACTATTTACGACCCAAAATTGGCATAAATATTTCACGCCTAAATGTTATTCAACCTAAGCAGACAGACAACATACATCTCTGAAAGGAAGAAAGGTATATAGGAAAGTGACAGACACCCCCGTAGGGAAGTCAATGCAGTCAATTAATAGTTGAACCAGGGGGTGGGAATTGTTTGACCCCCTGGCACGTGTCATGAAATGTCAGTTATGCTGATTCATCATATAGGGAGGGAGAGTAAAGAAGAATCGCACTTTCAAACAAAAAATACTTTATAGGTTAATTAAGAAAATACACTTGGCCATGGTGGTGGTCTTCTGTTGCCATTTTAGTTCTATCAAACCATTAAAATTAGTACACAAAAGGTATTTCTCAAAAGGTTCGATAAATTTATAAAAAGAGGGCCTTCAGCCAGTGGATTAAGCATACTCTGGAGTTTTCCTAGACTTCTATTACAGTTGGACCCCTAGCCCTATTAAACAAAATGATGTATAGTTGATTAACCGGAAAAAGGAAAAAAATCAAATGGAAAAAGATTTGGTAGCCAAGTAATGTCTCATGGTAGAAATTTATTATTCATAAAAGATGGTACCATTGCTATTGGGGTGGCAAGATTAAATACTCAAAATATTTTTTTTATTTTTACTGGAAATTTTTAATACCTTATAGTTTGTGGTTGTTATACTTGATATTGTCATTTTTTGCCGATAATTTTTTAGATAGAACTCAATCTAATGTACATTATTACATGAACATTTTGCAGCATGAAAATTTCGCGGTTTCGCAGTCGAGTTCGAAAAAACCACGAAAAATGTATTTGAATCTCGAACGCGAAATTAATGCCAATAAATTTTCATGCAATAAAGTATTTGAAATTTGTTCAAATTTGCTTTGTAGAAGTCTTTTTGATGAGGCTTATCGCCTCACAAGAAGAAGGTTATCTTGAATTCCATAAAGAATATTTCCTATTTGATAAACACATGCATTAAGATGTTTAACCGTAGAAAACCTTAGGAAAAATTAATAATCTTTTTTCTTGCTTTCAAACCATATAATATGGTCACCCAGCTTTTCGAGGGAAAAACCATGAAGCCACCTGATGGCCTGAAGTTGATAAAAATAGGGACTTGGGGCCATAAGGATACAAATATATCAACTCTATTTTATCTTGTTGTAGTGAACATTTTTTGAGTCCAATTGTCCAATATTGTTGATTTTAGCAAAAGTTTATATTATAAAATAATATCATTGTAACATGATAACACAAAACAATAACATTAGGGATATTGACACCATATCGTTGTTATTGAAAGTCCTTAGAATATTTCACCAACTGTTCAAGGGCTGGAAAATATTGAAATTAAGAGTTGAAAATAATAACCAGGTTCAACATGATCCAGTGTACTTATTTTGGTACGGAATAATTCGGTTGTTATAGGCTTTTTCAGAAAGATTTGTACCCCCCTATTGTATTGAGGATAAACTATATCTAAAAACCAACGCGACGTTGATCAACGTAACAATGAAAAAAACAATATATAAGCAATTTCTTTTTGTCAAAACGATTTGGTTTGAATATCAAGGAAGTTCTTTAACACTTTCTGTGCCGAATTCTTTTTGGGGCACTTTCTTGTTAAAATGAAGTAGGACAAACTTTAAACGTCAATATCTTCTGAACCAGAAGGGATTAGAGGTTGATTTATAGTTCGTTGGATAGTTGATAGTATTGTCTATCTTTTAAGGACACTTGGGAGGCCGCCTGTTTAAGGCAGGGCGGCGTGGCTGCATGACCCTGACTTACTTGAGGGCAAACTTCCCAGTGGACAGAATCTAGTGTAACTGAATCAAGTTTCTTGTATTTTTGTTCACTTATTGTCCAAATATGGTAGACGATTCTATCGTCCATTAGAAATTATTAATCGCGGAAAAAAATGTGTGCGGAGTTTAAAGCCGTAAAAAGGCTGTTAAGAAAAAAATAAAGCGGCGGTAAAGTTTGGAAAAATATTGGAAAAAATTGTTTGGCTAATCAAACTTTAAAATATGTTAATCGAACTTTAATCACCTGACAATAAGTTTGATTAAAAACACAGTTCAATTAGTTTGATTAATTGTTCAGAGTTGTTATCAATATGTGCCAAGTTTTTAGGGGTAAGAAAAGTTTTTTGTATTGAAGAAACCAGCTATTGTTACAAGATACCCTGTCCTTTTTGTCGAGTTATATTCTCATCACCTTTTTTACAAATTTTTTTAATCAAATCCCAAGATAATTACCCAATTACCAAAAGGTATTTTTATACGTTCGGGAAATAAACAGTGGCTTTTGAGATCCAACTCAAAAATCCCACCGCCGACCATAAAATGCATGGTGGCAGTGTCTATCATCCTGGTTGAACTGCATTTTCTCGATGAAGTTACATTTTGATCATTATATAATCATAGTTCACAGTTTTGGAAATTTATTGGAGTATTTAAGTCAGTTTTGGCAATCATATTTTCATGATAGACACCTG
>JAUJPO010071699.1:0-11685 GCA_032270745.1 Tiaropsis multicirrata
CTTATAACTTGGTAAATACTGAACCGAATTTGAAAAGTTATAGCTCAAAATTTAAGTTAGACTTTCCTCTCTCTAATTAAATGAAAATATTAATAAAAGAACTTTAGCTTCAGCTCCAGGAGGCCGCAAAACACCGAAACATTTTTCTGGGACACCCGGTAGTTTTTCAATTTCAATTCACATAGTTTTTTCCTTTTTTTCGAAATATTATACTGCACTCGCATAAACTAAAACTAGTATAAGGTCTTACACTGGAAAATGATGTCTTACAGTGTACTGCAAAATTCGCTGAAAACCGGCACTAATATTACAGTGCATTTTTTGTCCAGTTTTAGCAAAGATTTTCAAACTTTTATCTTTCTAGTTTTGAGTTTCAACCTATGTATATTTCTTTTGATAGTTAGTCTTTCAAAGAAAGATCTTATAATGCAGTTTAAAACCAAAAACTTGATAAATATTTTTCAACGCGTTCTCTCAAGGAAACGTTTTTCTACCCGAAATTGTAGGATTTTTGCGACCGATTTCATTTGATAATTTATGTTGGGCACTTAGATTAAATGGGCACATAGAAGCTTTTAATCGATTTTTGGCGCGAATCAGTGTCTTTCAGTCTTTCTCTACTATCAAACCGGTTTGAAGGTGTTGAACGACTTAACGACTTTTGAAAACAAAAATAAACCAATTTAATTCTCAAATCGAAATTATGGCAAACAATGATAACCAAGTAATCGTCTTCCAGTACTCTGGCGAAAGTAATTTCGGGAGTACGTGGGCTTGTTACTATGAAGAAGCCAAAGTTGGAGACCCCATCGATGTGGAATTCAATCAGAAGACGTACAAGGCCATAGTAGTACGCATCTTTCCAGGTGTGGAAGAAGCAAAAGGTAAAATATATATATTTCTTTTATTTCTTATTTGTTTGGTTATAAGGTTTATTAATCCTGGGTTATTTTAATTCATTATATTTTTACCAAAGGGAATTACTTAAAAAAAAACCTCGTCACTTTTTTCGAGAAAAGCATTGGGAAATAGTTATAACATTTTTGAACATACGGTAATACGAAGAAGAATTTAAAGGAGGTGTATTTTCCAGAAAATAAAATAAAAAACAATATGACTTTCTTGGTTTTTGGCGTTCTTTGAAAATTTTATGAGATTCGATTGATGTGTAAAAAAACTGTTTACATTAAAGTCTTCGAATGTAAAACATTCGAAAAATAAACTTAAGGTATATATACACTGCATTCCTTTCTACATTTTTTATTGTTATTTCTATTATTTCCTACTTGTGAAATTTGAAAATAAAATAAAATATATGAAAAACTGAAACCCTTCATAACAATTTGAAGTTCTTAAAGAGATTTTCGAAAATTTAGATTTTAAATTCAAGAAATTAAACGAAAGACATGCGAGTTCGTGAATTGTTTTAAATATATTTTCTAATTAAAAAAAGCCAAGTACTAAATTACTTTAAAGGAAGAAACTTTCGCGAGTTCGCGATTTTTCGGCCAAATCGCGAAAGTAAGTTCCGCGAAAAAGTACTGAACGTCTTGATTCGCAAAAGTTAATTCCCGCGAAATATGTTATTTTTTTTTGAAAATTTTCATTTTTTTTTTTTTTACGAAACATGCTTTTACACGCTTTTTTTATATGAATACTATTTTTTCGTTGAGGGGAACAACATTTATTGTTCCAAACCCAGAATCAAACCTCAAAAGCTTTTTAATAATATTTACTGTAAGTAATTTTCAAAGTAAGAGTAAAATGCCATAGAAATGAACACGAAAAGGATTTTCATGCAGAGTTTTTATCTTTAAAATATAAAATTCATCATTTTACTTAATCAATTACAATGACTTCCGGGTCTTTTGCTTCATTCTCCACTACGTTTCGCGCTCGTGGTTTGAAGAAGTTTATTTGCGAAATAATCAAACGCATTATTGACTTCGTGGCTACAATTTAACGCCTCTCTTTTTTTTGGAGACCACACCTTTTTGTAGTGGTGGAATCCCCTCACCGCCGCTGAAAACTTCAAAACTTTTTCCGATACTTGTTGCATGTTGATTGTTGTCTTTGATAGCGTGTTTTTCTTTTTGCAGCACAGAAAACAATGTCTGTTTATTTAGAGTAGACAAACGGCGTTCGAATACTTTTTGTTGTCAATTTCAAGGAGGCGAAAGGAGCTTTTAAATCCGGGGGCAATGTGTTTAGAATAGTTAGTGTTTTAATAATTATTGCTGTTGTTATTTTTTGAAATTTTACTTTATAACAGAAAATTACCTCACTAAATAGTTTTGTGACTATAACTTGATAACTTTGCGAATAATGAATTATTATTTTTGTCGTCATTAATTAAAACAATAAACCCCCTGAAAGTTTCTTCCTTTAAAGTTCCTGAACTCCAATAAGAAGCTTCAAACGAAAAAAATGAAACGAGTGAAGAAAACAGGTAATTTTTTTTTAATTTTGACTTTTTGCCAAGCTTAACCCCAAGAATGTGGTGCAAGTTCTCTTCATCAAGCCAAGCCATGAGAAAAAACCATAGTTCAAACCACCTTTCTTTTAATTAAAAAATTTCCCCTGAGAAATGGAAAATATTTTACTCATCTAGGTTGATTTAAAGATTATTCCACATGAAACAAAAAAACAATCTAAAAAACTAACAAATTCATTTTAGGTGATGCCCCCCCTTATGGAATTTGAAAGCTCGGAAAAAACACATTATGAAGAAGGTAATTTTTCATGCCAGCAAAGCGAACTTGAAAGCCCCCCCCCCCCTTTAAAATTCCTGTTTCTTTTAATCTATCTTGAGACATTTTCCCGTACATCCAAACACGACAAACATTAGACAATGTCTTTTTGTGGCTTTTGTTAATTTTGGTTAAATGCTAACTTTATTATTTGCATGGTACTGATTCTGACAACTGCATTAAAAAAAACATTTTAGGCAAGAAGAAAATCAAAAAAAATCAGAAGAAGGGGTGTGTTACAGAGGAACAAATTTGTCCAATCAGAATTGGTAACATTTCTATGAAAGTTCGGATTTTCAAATATTCAAACTACTGCAACAACTGGCACAGAGACACTTTTCACGGGAATCCATAAACAGAAGCTCGATCCAGTGTATTATACATATTTAGGGGTAGGTAGGGTCTGTTTAGGGGAAGGGTGAGGGTGAATAATATTTTCCAAAATAAGACTAAGGGAAGGGTGAGACATTCTTTTGTTGAATTACAAATTATCTCTGCGTGAACGTGAAATGCGATTTTTTTGCACGTGAATACGTGAATTAGAAATAAAATGCGCGTGAATGCGTGGATTCATGGTAGACTGGGGGAGCCTCTATTAGGGCCGGCGTAAAATTAGGGCTGGCGTAAAATGGGCCGATTTGGCATTATTGAACCATATGGTGTAAAACTTTGTTCAACTGAGGACATTTAAAGTACTAATTTTCACATCCCCCATAAAAAAACTGTTTTTGTTCCTGTTTTGCCAAAGCTGACGATAAAAAGAATAAAAAAATAAACAGTTCATGTTTCTCTCGATACTTAACGGATCATCAAAAATTAGTTCTCCACAGGGTTTATTTTTCGAGACACCCAACAAACCCAGGGGATTCGGCGCGGGCGAAGGTATAAATTCACCTGCACGACATAGTTATCAAAGCATGAATTATTGGAATATGCGCTTGAACTTTTGGTAGAATTTGATTAGCAATTTTATGATCGTTGAAAAGATAATCGAGAGTGGATATTATCGAATAAAATAGTTTTAAAAGAAATTAAAAAAAAAAACGAAAAATAAAGAGGGACAAATAAGAACATATGTTCTATTTCAATTTTGGTCAAATTTCCCTGAACTCAATTGGGAATTTAAAAATTGTTTTCTATATATTATTATTTCTATATATTTGTCGAAAAACACATCAGATGCATACAGAACCTGGGAGAGGACGGAGATCAACAATTCGTTCTTTCGACATTGCAGTCTCATAGAACTTGAACGCCTTAAACCAGAAAACGAAGAATTTACACTCAAGAATTTCAGACAATTACTGAACAGACATATCAACAGCAAAGAATCTTGCGAGTTGCAGTTTAAACTATTCCAAAAAAATGATGACCCTTCAAGAAGACCACCAACAGACAATAACAAATCACCGATAAACAATCATCCTACTGGTGAAGGTCTCCTTTCAAACGAAAGACCGAAAACAAAGTATGGACGAAAATGTATATTTTGCAAAGCAGAACATTGGAGCGAAGAATGTGATCAGTATCCAGACATACCTTCTAGACGAAAGCAGTTAAAGAATCGATGCCTAAGATGTTTGAAGGAGGACCACAAGCTGAAGGACTGTAAAGTGACCGGAAAGTTGTGCGTTCATTGCGGAGAGAAGGATAGACATCATCGTACACTTTGCCCAAAGAAATTCGAAAACCCGACATCAAACGAAACTGGAATGGTGGCAGCAGGGGAGACAGTCGTTATGAAAACAGCATTAGTTACGGTTAATGGAAATGATTCAAATGCAACAACACGAGCCTTTTTTTGATTGTGGAAGTTCAAGAACTTATATCACCAATGAACTTATGAACACTTTGAAATTAAAATCGACCAAGAAACAAAACTTTCATGTCAACACCTTCGGTAACACACAAAGAAATGAAAAGTCGTTACCCATCGTCGACCTTGTCTTGAAAACGAAGTCTGGACCGAATCTGAAGATTAAAGCCACTGTTATCCCACAAATTACTGGACCGTTGCAACGAACGCCACTGAATCTAAAGGACTTGAAGCTATTAACCAAAAAATTTGATCTTGCGGACACGATTCCAAATCATCATGAAACTTATAATCTCGGACTCTTAATTGGGAACGATTACTACGACGAAATTGTTCTTGGTGAGAGAAAGAAGTTAGAAGAAAATCTTTATCTTTTAAAGTCGACCGTTGGATGGATAGTTTCTGGAAGAACCAGTCACCAAGAGAACCGAACACGAGACGAAAATGCAATGTTTGTGATATCAACAGCTGTTCGACCTCCAGCTCACGTGTTACATATGGATGATGAAAGCGACTCAACGAGATTCGAGCCCGACCTAGAAGATTTGTGGAAACTAGAATCGATCGGAATCAAATCAAGCGACCCAACAGAAATGGACGACATTGCATTGGAATTGTTCAAGAGTACAGTCACAAAGAAAGACAACCGCTATTCGATCAGTTGGCCATGGCGAAACGAATTTCAAGCTAACTTGCCTGAGAACTATGAACTTTCTCTTGGAAGGTTAAAATCGCTCATGAAGCATCTAAAGAAAGATCCTGAAATTTTACAACGATCGATCGTACATTTGCATCCATTAGAATGTCACGAAGACGAAAGACAAAGCGAAGAACATAACAATCCAGTGAACGAACCGAACGGAGAACGACAGGAGAACGAAAATATTCAACCACCGAAAAACAACGGTATTCGAACACGACCACGTCGAAAGGCAGCACAGGAAGCAAGAGACAAAATTGTCGGACAAACCTTACCGGACAATTGAACTTTCTGTGTCGGGAATGTCGCGAACGCAATGGAAAATCCAGAACTTTCACGATTGTTAAGGAAATTCATGAATATGCGCACGTATATTCTTTTAGAATATTTAGAACATTCGATAAATGACTCTGCGCATGCACAATGTACATAAAGGAACAATGGATCTTTTGTTCATCATTATAACAGGAAATTTCTAGAATAGAACTTTCGAGGTATTTTTATTAGGGTATATAAGCATAGGAATTTATGATATTTTAGATTAGAAATTATAACGAGAAGAAATATTATACGAAGAAACAAAATCTACGAATCTACGAATCTACAAGCTCCAAGTTAACTCACATTTAAGATCTGTCGCAACATTTGTTAGCAGAGGGTGGTTGCAAAGTGAGTTAGTTGTTACGAACGAAGAAAATTTACGAAAACCGACGAAAACAAAATCAACAAACGAAGAAAACCGAAGGAGGATTTCACGAACGAAAGAAATCTCTCAAACGACACACAACAAAAACAGATTTTCTCTCACGAAATAAAGAGAGAAAATTAACTTCATTTAATATTCACAAACATCTTTTTAACAAAGAATTTATAATACGAACGATCTTTCCAGACGATCAGACGAGAAAAAACAAATAAACAATGGAAACTACGATTGAAGTAAAGAGATTGGAATCATCGCAACAAAGATTGAAAGAAAAAATCGATGAAGCGAAAAGTTATTTGGGTAAAGATAAATATGACATTAATGAATTGACAAGATTGAAAAACCATCTGGAAAAGAAAAAAGCCCAATTTACAAAGGACATCGCAGCGTATCAAAATGTGGAGAACAAAGACGAGGAAAAGATTGGACATCATGAAAACTTTAAAGTAGAAGCTGAGGACACGTTTGATGATTTGGGACATTATATTAGCATATGTGTTTCGCAACAACTTGAACTTCTAAACTATCTAAACAAGCTCAAGAAAAGAAACTTGAACTTCAAAAACAAATTGAAGAGCAGAAACTTGCACGCGAATTAGAAGAGAAAAAGCTCGAACGAGAAGCTGAAGCAAAGAAACTCGAGATAGAGGACCGAGAAAGAGAGCGACGTTACCAACTGGAAATGGAAAGGATGAAGATTGACGAAAAGATAACGATCCAACAACTACACATTGAAGAAGTCAAAGTGGATGCCGAAAGAAAAATTGCTGCTGTACAAGAAAGTTCAAAATTGACTGTGAAGCTCCCTAAGATTGAATTGAAGAAATTTAATGGAGACATTTTAAAGTGGACTGAGTTTTGGGAAACTTTTGAATCTACGATACATAACAACAAGGGGCTTCATGACGTTGACAAGTTTAACTATTTGAAAGGTCAACTAATTGGACCAGCAAGCGACGTCCTGATTGGGTTGGAATTGACGAATGAAAACTACAAAGTTGCAGTGAATTTGCTTCAAGAGAGATATGGAAGAAAACAGTTCATGATAAAGTCACACTACGCAAAAATGACGAATTTGACACCACCAACATACAAGGCAGCATCATTACGAACATTCTATTATAATACTGTCGAAAAACACATCAGATGCTTACAAAACCTGGGAGAGGACGGAGATCAACAATTCGTTCTTTCGACATTGCAGTCCAAACTTCCACAAGGCGTCCTCATGGAACTTGAACGTCTTAAACCAGAAAACGAAGAATTTACACTCAAGAATTTCAGACAATTACTGAACAGGCATATCAACAGCAAAGAATCTTGCGAGTTGCAGTTTAAGCTATTCCAGAAAATGATGATCCTCCAAGAAGACCAACGGACACCACCAGATCGCCGAACACTAACAACTCAACTGGCGAAGGTTTGCTTTCAAACGAGGGAACAAAAAGAAAATACGGACGAAGATGTATCTTACGTAAAGGTGAACATTGGAGCGACGAATGCCATCAATACGCTGACATATCATCAAGAAAGAAACAGCTAAAAAACAGATGTCTCAGATGCTTGAAAGATGACCACAAGATCAAAGATTGCAAAGTAACCGGAAAATTGTGTGTGCACTGTGGTGCGAAGGACAAACACCATTGGACGCTTTGCCCACAGAAGTTCAGCCAAAATAAAGACTCCATCAGAACAGAACAACGACGACAATAGAGGCCTATACCGAAACTGGAATGGTTGCAACAGGGGAAACGGTGATCATGAAGACAGCTATGTTGACAGTCAACAGAAATAAAGCAAAAGCAACAACGCGTGCCTTCCTTGACTCCGGAAGCTCTAGAACTCACATTACAGAAGAGCGTATGAACACTTTGAAATTAAAATCTACCGAGAATCAAAACTTCTACGTTAACAATTGTGGTAACACGAAACAGAATGAGAAAACTTTACCACAGGTGAATCTAGTTATGAAAGTGAAATTTGGACCGGATCTCAAGATGAAAGCAACCGTGGTTAAGCAGATCACTGGACCACTACAACGAACACCGTTAAACCTGAAAGACCAAAACTTATTAACGAGTCAATTTCAACTCGCAGACACCATCCCAGATCACGTCGAAACATACCATCTCAGACTCTTAATTGGGAACGATTATTACGGAGGTATTTTTATTAGGGTATATAGGCATAGAAATTTATGATATTTTAGATCAGGAATTTATAACGAGAAGAAATATAATATGAAAAAACAAAACGAAATCTACGAATCTACGAATCTACAAGCTTTGAGTTAACTCACATTTAAGATCTGTCGCAACAATTTTATTTAAAAAAGTTTTTCACTTTACATTCTGTTAAAATTTCCGAGGCCAAAGAAGAAAATGCGTCTATTTCTAAGTCATTTAATTCAAAAACAAAGAATAAATGTGGAATTTCCGATACTTCTTGGAAGTTTATGGAAAAAATCCATGGAATTTCTGAAGAGTTCTGGGATATCGAATTTATTTTCGAGGCAAATTTTTACGGAAATTTTCTGGAATGGCCCAAACTTTTGCGATTTATCGATGAAAACGGAGCTATTAGTTTTGATTACTGTTGAAGATAGTTGTTTATTTTTAAGGTTTTTAACTTGCATGTCATGCATCGCAATTTGAAATGTATAACGTCGAGATGTACTATTTATACGGCGCCATACCCTATAAAGGCAATTGATCGGGTTGATATGCCAGATACCGAGTCAGCAGCGAAAAGCAAGAACGTTGATTGGTTCTTTAAATTTTATCAGTAAGCTGTTTTAGAAATGCGAGTTGCTGTTTTTATACAGACCTTTTGTTAAGCTAAAGCTTTGCTAATTTTCTGGACCTCTCCATTGTGATTACAAATTCGATTACAAATAGAACACAATGTATTGTTAACTACAGTTGACTCTCTCTAATTCGAATCCCAAGAGGGGGAGATTTTTGTTTGAATTATAGAGAGATTCGAATAGTAGAAAGTCTCTGTAATAGAAAGTCTCTTGACGGTGACTTTTACTTTGTTCGAATTAGTAGAGAGATTCGAATAGTAGAGATTCTAATTAGAGCGAGTCAACTGTATAAACAATAAACTGATGTAACGCGCGTTATTTTTCTGTTTCGACTGATTGAAAAAACTGCAAATGTTTTGCAACAGCATCACATTTTTTAATCGGCAGTCGGACTTGCTGTAAATCTCGATCGATTGTCTTTAAACGTGATCTTGTTATGATTGTGACGGCCGCTTGATTTTCAAGAAAAGTTTCAATTCAATTTACTTACCGTGCGTGAGTCTCGAAACTGAACATTCTCTTAAGGGCTCTGACCATAGTGAATTTTTCATATTTGCCATCTACTAAATATAAATTTCTGCCATATGTAGCCCACAAAACGATGACTTGTTAAACATTTTCTGTTCGGCCAATTATTCCTGAGAAAATTTGGAAATCGCATTGAAAAAAATTGACGAAGAAGAAAATGAAGACTTTTGCGAAGAGGAGTATTTTAACTTTGAGGCACTCAATCTCGGCGAAAAAAAAAAATTTTGAATTTTTTTTTGGTTTAGATGGTGTATCTAATGATGCAGTACTAAAAATAGATTTGTGGAAAATTTTTGTTACGGCTACTTTGTCTCAAAATCTTAAAAATAGTGTTTTTGTCAGTTTTTCATCCCAATTTTCATAACTTTTGATGTATGAAGTAAGAAACTTTTTCCACAAAATTTTAAATAGTTCAATTAAATTTGGACACTTTAGAAAATATTCGAAGAAAAAATATTTTTTCCTCGTCCAGATTAAGCCTTTCTTGTAAATTGGAGAGATTAACGTTGTCATTGTAATTAAAATCTTACAGTAATTACTCATGAAGGAATTTGTGAAAAAGATTCTGTAAAAACAGATTTTTGCTAAATTTCTCAAAGGACTTTTAGCCAAAATCTCTTCTTTAAATTTGAAAATTTATTTTTGACTATGGTCAAAATTTTGAAAAGTGCGTTGTTATATTAATGGTGAAATCTCAGTAGTTCTAAACTTCGTAGATCAGTAGTCTTAGAACCTTCATTCCATTCTAGTTACAGTCTTCCTCTTTTTAAAGGTTACTTCAATCAAAATCACAGCACTCCTATCCAATTACCATACACTTCAATGAATAATCACTCAGTCCGACCGTTCCAACCACAAATGACACCGCATCAAACAACCTACTTTGGCAACAACTCTTCTTCTCATCAACAACCTCCTCTATCTGTAAACACACGACAACACCAACTGCGCCCTGAACCATCGAGTTTGGACCTGACTTATGTTCTTCCCAAGGATCGAACAACCGATCATAAAACAAAAGACGACATTTTAATACCACCTAGCACTTTTGCTCAGCCCAATTTCAGTACTGACTCCCTTGCTATTGGCGGTGCTAAAATGCAAAATTACCGTGATGGTATGAGTCAACCTGTTGTATCATCTGCCTCGGAGAGTGTTAAAGGGACTTCTACACCAATCATGGTAGAGGAAAACCCTCCTCCTCCTCCTCCTCCGGATTTGATTTCAAACAATGTTGAATTCAATCGAACTATGCGTAAATGGGTTTCAGCTAAAGAAAAAGATGATGATTTTTTTGAAGAGGAGAGACGTTATTTGAAATCGTTGCAAACTAAAAGAATAAAATGACCTGATCAGCTATTTATTCTTTTGATATACCAATAACACGTCGCTTTGCTTGATGACTTCATTATTAATGGTAATGATGCGAGCACGATCTGTTGGGCAAGTAAGTGGAAAGTTGTATGTGCTTTTTAGATTGTTTCAAAGTATTCAAATTCAAACGCGTTATTTTGTTTTTACATGCATTTTATTTGTAAATAAGGGGACAAATAATGACATTTTAAATGGTGTAAATAAAACGCATCATATAAATGATATATGTAACTTTCTTCTAGATAAAGTTTTCACTTCTAACGCATCTTGAGGGAGAAGAGGTTCTATCATCCCCCAGTGCATTTAAATAACTTTTCGGTTAAATATCAAGATCATTCTTTGTTTTGAAATGTCTTCAAGAAAAGTCTTTGGGATAAGAATGCTAAAGAGAAACATCGATTACAGTATGTGTGGCTCCAGAATATAAGTTAGATGAAAATCTTATGATAGGGAGGTCTATACATCGTTCCTCAACGTAATTTGCGCAATTTCCATTAGTCCAGTAGAATTAGCCTGAAACCTGGACAAAATTCCCAACAAGCTCTGAAAATTTGCACAGAGGTGCAAATTAAGGTTTACTGAGTTACCAAAAAAGAACTCCATCGATCTGCTGGACAAGGGAAACCGTATTTTCGGACAGTTAACGTCGGACATGTTCGAGAAAAAAAATGTCCGAAATAAAAGTTTTATATATCAAATGAAAGATGATGTAAAGACGAACAAAAACTAGTTTATGAAAAATTATGAAAATCATCGTTAAAAGAGATATTTGCTTAAAAAGATAGAAAACAGCCTATTTTGACTGCTCTTTTTCTAATAATTTTAGTACAAAGACCAACCAAGCAATATGGAACACTTACCTTCCCTTACACCTCGGAGGTGAAAAAGAGATCAGTTTTGGATTCCAACATCCCTTTATTTTGAGAATAAAAGTGGGGAGAAGTCTTATTCAATTCAAATAAACTCTTGAAATAGGTTCACTATATGATACTGAAATAGAAAACC
>JAUJPO010071710.1:0-11685 GCA_032270745.1 Tiaropsis multicirrata
CCTGATGATTGCAAAAAGTGTAAATCAACTTCACCAAAAGCCAGTCAGTTTATGTTTTTAATTTTCGTGAAATAACTGGCAAGTTATTATGTAGCTAATATTTTTAAAATTTAGTAGTAAATCACTGCGGTAGAGAGATAGCGCGTTATTTGGGAGATAAAAATGCTGATGCAATAATCCAAGTGGCTGATGCAATTACTAAAGGCCTATCTTCACTCAGTGAGCTCATCGTACTCAGCGAGCGTAGCAGCTGAATGAAAACCGGCCTTTACGCTTACTTTTGCCGGTGTTTTCCCGAAAATAAATCGGGAATCGGGGAAACAGGTTTTGATTTCTGAATCCCCCCCGCGCCCGTCTGAATAGGGAAATTAATGTTCAGCTTTGGCTGACCAATAAGCGGATTCTAGTGGGACACTGAGACAGGGGTTGTTATGAAAGAAAGCAAATAATTAAATTACAAAGGAAATAAAAATGTAACGAGTTTACAAAAAAAATTTTTACTGCTAAACTCTTTTGATAAAATTTACCAATATAGTAGATCGGTAAATCTTATCATTAGAAAGACTGATAGGTTTTATCAATAGATCAATATTTTACTTGTAAATCACTGGATAGGTAAAGTTTTGAAAATGAAAGTGATACTTTTCCCATGGAGGGTTACATATGTCAATAAATTCCTAACTTCACAACCAAACCCATCATCATCTAGCTGATATGAATAAATAATTCAGTGAGCAAAGACGTGATGTCTAAGATCTATAATATCTAATCTCAAAGAAAACCAACAACTTGATTTCCAGTCTATTCTAAAGAACCTAATAAGCAATTTTAGTGAAAATTCCACATCCTAATTAAATTTAAAAAACTAGTCTTTCAGTATATAATCTTAGCAAATAAATTAATTACAAAAGCTTTCCAATACAATTGAGATAGTTTGTCCAATGCTGAAGGATTACAAACCTATTAAATACAAAATGGGAATAATTTCCAGGCAGGAGTCTTCAGGTTTATCTGGAAACAAATTTAGTATTTTATTGAAAGAGAATTTATTGTTTTTTTAGAAAAGCAATGAAAGACTAATATCTATGTTTGCTGATGTTCTTGCTGTTATTGGTATGGATCATGTGTTAAAATTAATTATTGTCAACTTGAAAAAATATAAGCAATCTGATTGGCTAAGAGAGAAGCCATAATTTGGATATTTCATATTTTTACACGTAATTATACGAGATAAACGAGACCGCTTTCAACAAGGAGATCTGGTAAACAAAAGGTCAACTTTATGCTCAGTTCTCTTCATTTGTTTGTTTATATTTTTTTCTCCCCTCTCTACTCACATCACAAAATGATTAACAACCATTCGATTTTCTTTTCGAATGTTTAGATGTCAATTTCACTCAAATAAAAAGAGAGAAAAACACAAAGAGTAGGTAGAAAGAAAGAGAAGAAAAATACTTATTTTTTCAAGTTGACAATATACTAGTTATCACGGTTTACTCGTACAATATGTGGATATATTTTTCTCAAAAAATATCCCATATTGTACTCGGTATCGTTCGATAACAAGTACTTCTTGTTAGAGTACAATAACCTTTTTTATCAAAATGTTGAAGTCAGTGAGAAGCATGTAAATCTTCATACTAACTTCCTTGTTTTTATTTGTTGTGTTACTGGTCCTATGTAAGCAATTAAAAAGCAATAACGTTTTCAAACTTACATTTAGATGCAGAAGTTATTTGCTTAGAAGAAAAGAAAATCCGTGAAAATTTCATTTCTCTGCTGTCATTCATAGCTGTATGTATTTTTTACCATCTGTTTGAAACTTGCCAACGTTGAAACATATCTTCCAGTTTGAAACATTTTCTAATTTTGACCAAATTGAAATGGAGATTTTTTTCAACAAATTTGTTTAGAATGTCATACCTGAAAGTGTCTTAAAAGTCAGACTTGACCCTGAGACACTCGAACTAGCTGAACTAATTCCGAATCAGAAGCAATTCAATGGAAAGCTTGTGAAGACAAAAACTAGATTATTGTAAGTACTTTTCATTATGTGTCCTTTAATCTGTATTGTATCTGATTGCAACTATTGATCCACTGAACATTGAGCATTGAACATTTCAGATATTAAGTATCATGTTTAGTGGAGTGGCTTAGCACAATAATAATTCAAATGGTGATAATCAGATCACAGTTAGACAACAATAAAGCTACCGGGCCCTTAAATCTGGGTCCCCTATTATTTCTTTTCAATCTTTCTCTTTCTACTGGTACGGTCCCCAAAAGCTGGAAAAAGAAACTAGTAACCCCTGTTTTCTAAAAAGGGGTTTCTGACGATGTCAACAACTACAGGCCAATTTCAATCTCGCACACTTCTTTTATGTGGTTTCAATCTTACTCTGTCCAATGCACACTTCTAGAAGATACTACCTCAGATATGATGGATGAGGGTGCATATTGTGTTCCACAGGGATCGGTTGGTCCTTGGACCACTTCTTTTTCTTCTATATATAAATGACATGGGACAAAGCATTCGTCCTAATGTATTTCACCATCTTTATGCAGATGATACTATCATCGCCATAAGTGCTGTCGGTCGAGCAAATAAGGTAAAGGAATGTAAGAGACTTGTTCCTATTTTTTTCAAGGTGACACTCTAGACAGCAAGGATAAGGTGAAATACCTAGGTGGCATCTTTGGTGAAAACCTTAACTGGGATGCTCAAGCAAATAATGCCCATATAGGCCTATTTTATTCTCAACTAAATCAATAAAATCTCCAGGTGCCTAATGTTAGTGAATGCACTTGTCATGCCTGACATAAAATATTGTTCCAATTCTTGGAGCACTATGTCTAAAGCAAACGACCCCAAATGATGGACAAAGTGACTAGATTTGTCCCAATAAATAAATCATTCGATCAAATTGTGGAACAAAGCCTTGATGATGTTTAAAGGGATGCATGACATTGCCCCAAGTTATCTGTGTAACAGTCAATCCAGCAAACAAAAGACATGAACGAAAAACTCGTTTTGCGCAAAGAAACAATGTTGTTGTGCCTCTTTCAAAAAACACTTTCGCTGGTTGTCGTTCATTAATTCCTCAACTTCCATCTGGAATAGTCTTCCTACTGAAATGAAGCAAACTAAAAAATGTCCTATTTTTAAAAAGAATTTTAGTTTCTTGTTCTTGTTAATTGTTAATGTTCTATCAGTGGTCCCTGGGGGAGACAATGGCTGTCTAAAAGTTTTCACATTACTCCATGGCCAGCCACTTAAAATATCAGTTATTGTTGTTATTATTATTTCTATTATAAAGCACGAAACTTGGTACAAATGTTGCATAGGGTATAAGAAAAAACATTTCAAACAAAAACACCTGAAAATGTCACGTGACTTTTTATTTGATTAGCCACTCCACTCCACTGTTATTTTGTTGATTATGCGAAATATTGAGAATTTTGTTTAATTTTTAATTTTCAGTTACAAACAACAGAAGTTCAACTTATTTCGAGAAGAAACAGAAGGATATGCAAAATTGATCACAGAACTGACAAGCAATGAACTTAGAAGATCAAGTAAAGACAATGTTATGCAAAACATTTTCTCTTTACTCGGTAATTCTTTTAAATTTATTTATTTCATTTATTGGAAATTCACATTCAAGCAAGAAGAGTTTTTGACTTAAGGGATATTTCCCCAAAAGGCATTATGTACATTTTGTCTTGAATCTCAATGACTACATTAACTGCACTTTCTTTTAGGGTACTTCAATCTTGATCCAAACAGAGTTCTCGATGTTTTGCTTGAAGCATTTGAATGTCGTGTTGATGAAGATCTTGTATTTGTACCACTGATAACTGAATATCTGAAGCATTGTGATGTCTCTGGGTTTTGTCATCTTATTGGATTCAAATTTCAATATTATCATGTAAGAATCATGTAATTTAACATCTATTTTCTTCAATGGGTAACATGAAATGTCTAGTTCAGTGTAGTATATTATTTTGCAGTAGATATTGAAATATACCAAAACAGATTTAAAATAAAAAAACTTCCTTTTTTGTTTTTAGCAATCGCTGGATAGCAAAACACCAGAGTCTTTGTATCGCCTTACGGCCTGTCTTTTAAGAAATGAATTGATCCAATTGGAGCAACTATATCCACATGTATGTAGTATTAAAATAGACATTTCTTCCAAAATTCCACAATACAGTTTACAATTAGTGCCAGTTACCTGGTTGGTTTATATGTTGATTATCTCTTTTTAGCTTAAACCCTCTGAGTCAGAAATTGCTGATTTGAGTAAAAAGCATATGGAATCTGCCCATGAAGAAGCCAAGAAGTTGACTGCTGTTATTCTCTCGGTAACATTGATCTTCTTTAGATTATATTAACCAGTATTAACACACTTGTAACAGCACTCTCAAGGAGAAACAAAATCAATTTATTTTTGTGAATACAGCAAAATACTGGTAGCTTTATGTGATAGAAAATATCAGTCTATATAGTATCTATTCATAGAAAACTTTAACAACATTTGACTGACTGTGTTTATAGAATTATATTTTTCTTGATATTCTTAGGGTACCCCTGAAGATGAAGATAAAACAGCAGAATTGAAAGATGATCCAATGGTATAGATTTTGATTTATTGGTCTTTTACCTATTTTATACATATTGGAGTTGAAAGCCGTAGGGCTGATTCCTTTGTAGTCACAAAAGTCCTATGTTCACAGAGAACACCAAAGTTTTGACACTTTTCTAGTTCCTTACATGCTTTTTTGACAAATTAAAAGTAACTATGAACACCATACCTTTTGAGAAAAGTGTTTGTGGTGTTCTCAGTGTTCACTGCAATTCAAAATACAAAATACTCTTGTTTTCCAATGCCATCATTTTCACGTTCCATTCGAGTCAAAATGAAAGTGTTTACAGCAAATTTATTCCAATATTTGTCGCCATTATGCTGGCGTCATAAACACATAAATTAGGGCTGCGTAGGAGATGACAGCAACAAAAAGCGCGTGGGTTAAGGGATGAAACTTATGTCACTACAAAATTGCTTGATGCGCGTTTGCAAATGTTTGCTTCGTCTCGCTAGTCCAGCAAAATTGGGTAGGCAAGACCTAGTTTTGTGACTACAAAGGAATCAGCCCTAAGTGAAGGTATCTTTAGTGATTTTTGAAGGAAAGTATTTTTATTCTCAAAACTATTCATCACTTATTCATTATCTAGGATATTGATAATCAGAAATTTGGGCTTTGTTTGGCTCTATTGCAAAGTGGAGCTTGGAAAAATGCATTGACCATCATGAACCAACTTCCTATTGCATATTTCCTATCATTACCAAATGTGGCCAAATCCATTTGTAATCTTGTCCATTGTACAGTTGAACCACTTTACAGAAGGTGAAAAAGTATTTAAATTTGTTAAGATTTCTTCTGAAGACAAAAAAATAATTTAAGTTCTATAGACACTGTTTCCACCATGTTAATCATCAGTTGTGATTACAAATTGGTTTTATTAAATTTCACTAGCATACTAACATTTTTTACATTTCAGTAAACTTTGCCCAAAGGGTGCCCTTGGAAATGTGTACCGAAGCCATAGAGGATATCCACAGCCATGTTTGCAGTACAGTCAATTAACCGACAATGTTTTTCCAATGCTTTTCAAACTTGGACCGTACCTCTCGTATGATCCTGTCCTGTTTGTAAAAGTAGTGCGTGTTGCAAAAGGTTTTATAAAAGAGGTAAATTAAAAAACTTTGATTTCAGACACCAAATAATTTTTTATTTTCTAAAAAGTTTTGAAGAAAGAAATATAGAATAGAAATTTAGAGATTTTTCCAATTTCTTTCTAGTACTCTCAAGCAAGTAACATTCTCAAAGAAGGGTTGGTAAGTAAGTTTATTATTTATAATAAAAGAATTGAAAAGCCAGCATGGTTTTTGCGCGTGAATTGATGTGTTAGCTTAACCATTTGAGTCTTTAAAAACACAGAACTTACCTTCTTTGTCGAAAACGCCGAGAGACATGACAGGTGACAGGTTTGACCTTGAGTTTCAAAACACTGAATTTGCAAAAGTTTCTGCTACTATAAGATTCCGGAATTATTTTGGAAAAACCCAAAATCGGCTGCTGGAATTGCATTTTCATCTTTTTTTAAAGATGTTTTTGTTTTAATTGTTTTGATTCGAAAATACAATGCAACTTTGTATCATTACAAAGTGTGCAATGCAATGGCATCAAAAACACCACAAACAACATGAAAAGTTTTGAAAGGTTTATGCAAGTCATGGTGAATGGAGGGAATTGACTTTTTGCTGAAGTTTTGTGGGAAATCATAAAAAGAAAGTTTTTCAAAACACTGTGAATGCAGAAAGCTTTCTGGAACACCATACCTCTGGAGGGAAGGTGTTTTTAGGAGTTTCGATTTGTCAAAAAAACTGGTTGCAAAAATAAAAATGCGTTTTTAGGACTTTTTTGACTCAAATGGTTTAGACCCTAAGGCAATATTTTAAAACAACATAATTTCGAAAGAAATTGTAGTTTTGAAGGGTTTTATCTTGTTCATCTGCTTTAAAGCTAGAACTTCCAGCTTACACATTTATTTTATTTTATTTTATTTGATTTAGAAAGAGGTTTATGCAGGAGTCCTGAGTTTGATTGATGAAGTACTGTTTCCTTCGTTATCTCTGTTGGAATGTAACTGTTGTATTGCAGAGGAACTTTATGGCTTAGTAAAAAGATTACCCTATGAACAAAGGTTAGTGAAAATTACACTAAATTTGTGTGGGAATTTAATTTGGCAATGATTTATTTTGTTTGCAGCTGAATTTAATTTGGAGAATTTTCGACAAAACCCCCAAATTCCCCAAAATTAGTTACTCTTAGGTATTATTTTGATTCTAAATTTAAGTTTGAATCTTTTGAAAATCACGACCCTTGAGACTAGGTATATCATTTTTTGTCAAGGTTAGCCCCTTAGGTTAAGTTGAAATATGAATGATTGTTCTGCAAACTGTTTTTAGATATCACTTGTATGCATTATGGAAGAACTACTCTTATTACTCACATCCACTTCTAATCGTGACTAAAGCTAAAACTATAAAGAGGGCAAAATACATAACAAAGTAAGTTCTTTTTTGTCATTGATATTAAAGTTGTATTCTTAGTGGTATTATATTCACTATGCATGATCATATTTTATAAAAAATATTTTAAAAAGTCAATTAGAATATCTTTCAGCGTTCACAATCTTCTGGAAGCAAAAAATTTCATAAACATTTCTAGAAAAATTGATATTTCTTTTCCTTTTTACTACACAGGCGGTTATCAAAGGAAAATGTAAAGCAGTCTGGTAGACAAATTGGGAAATTAAGTCACAGCAACCCTTGTGTTCTATTTGATCATGTAAGTGTGTTGTTGAATCATAGTATAATTTTTGGACCTACCAGGAGGTCCTATAAATTAACCGTTATCCGTTCGTCCGTTCGTTCGTTCGTTCGTTAGTTATTAGCTTTTCTCGAGATTGGCTCATTCGATTTTTCTAGTTTTTTGCACAAAGATGCAAAATGGTAATACTCAAAATGTGACGGAGCCTGAATTTCGAAAAAAAAATTATTTGGGCAAAAAACGGGCCCAAAATGAGGTTTTTTTGGATTTCCTCGAGATTGTATCATTAGATTTTTCTGATTTTTTGCATGATAGTAGAGATAGTAGAGGATAAAATGTGGCCGAAAGGATTTTTCCCAAAAAACTTTTTTGGGCTTAAAATTGAGTTGTTTGCATTATAAGAAACCTAAATGCAAGCATATGTTAAGTTTTTTAAGCTAATAACTCGCCTTGAGGTAAGGTTTTTCATTTTTTTTTCTCAATAATGTTAGATAATGTTAGTTGCCCAAATTATTTTTTAAACAAGAAAAAAGCAAACAAGAAGGTTAGGGATGTTACCATTATATCATGATGAAATCAAGCTGTTTTAAATCCCGAAGTGCTGATGTTTTGTCAAGAATACCGAAATACAGACTAAAAAAGCTGTCAATTAACGATACCGAGTACTAATTGACTTTATCCCTTAAATACTGATAAAAAAACGTCATACCAATGTACCAATAAACCGGTACGCCCTCACGTTCAGTAGTTCGGCTGCTTAATTACTACTTACTTGAACTCTTCTTGACAAGTAAATTTAAATTTAATTATCGGTAAAAAAATTTAGGGAACGTGAAAAATTTAAGGCATGTGAAAAATTTAGGGCACGTGACAAAAATTGGGCACGTAAAAAAATTAGGACACATGAAAAATTTAGGGCATGTGAGGCACTAGGGCACAGGAAGCACGTCAAAAAAGTGAGGGCACGTGATTTAGCAGACTCAGTTTAATAATGCAAATTAGGGTCAAATTTGCATTAATTACTTCGGCATTTATTTATTCCGTCATGACTTATAAGCATACCACATATTATTAAGTTCATGCTTTGTGTGTATTTGATGAAGAATCTTTTCAGATGACCCTGAGAATACTGAGTTACTGAGAATAATTGATATCTGATCAAGAAAGATAAGTCAGTAAACTATGTCTTTTGAAGGGTCCTCATATTGACCGATATTGAAAATTATGTTCTTTTAGATTGCACAATCAATTTCTTTCTTCAATATTCCATTCAATAGTTTTGGTTCCTACTTTTTATTTAAAATATTTTGTCACTGTAGCCAAAGGCCTATTAAGTTTTCTTAACTCCAGTGAAGCTAATTTGTTAGCAAAGTCTCATAGAATCTTTCATGAAGTAACTAGAGAGAAACTTTATTTGGTTATGTCTTTATATTTTATATCAAGATAGCAAACTGTTAACTTCAATAAATTCTATTGGTTTTACAAATTATTATAATAAACCCTACAAAAGAAACTTTGATAAATTGCATAATCAAAATAAAAAACACTATTTTTATCAAATATATATAGGTACAGAGAAAATGTTATTATAGATAATCTAATGGAAAGTGAAAATCACCAGCCCAAGGTCTAAGCACCTGCTAAAAGGCCTCATTTATTGTTTTTAATGTTCTTGGTGCTTTTTTCTCATAACTATACATTTTCTCCCTTCTTGTTATCTATATTTCCTTTTCGCCCAGTTTTTAAAGATTCATAAGGTTGTATATTTATTATATTGAAAAATATATAAACCAAGACAGAGAGATGTATTGTAATGAAGATAATATAGAGAGAGGGGTCAAAATATCCGAGTCTAAAATGATGTGAATTTTCATCTTTGTGGCTGTGTTTGTCATTTCTTTTTCCCTCTCAAAGCTTTAATTGATTGCTCTCTATTTCCAGGTTTATTTTTGAAACCTCAATACTGTATGACATGATACTATTACAAATGATTGAATTACTTTTTGATGATCGAGTACATAAATCTTTCTTCCGTAATATTGATCAATTCTCTTCTCTTGGTTATAATATTTGGATTTTAAGATTCTCTATTATTTTGGTAATATGAATCTTGAGAGCTTTTTGAAGGTTCATGTGTTTAGAAATTGATATGAAGTAAGATATTTCTGTGTCCTACTCAAAGATTAAGGCTGAAAAAGTCTCTCAGTACATTCATATGTAAGCTAATGCGGCTTAGTATAAATAATCTGGAGATTACTTTTAGAGGTTTCTTTGAGTATTTTTCGAAGAGGAGGTTTACAGTTAAAGGGATAACAGGGAGAAAATATTGAGAAATTCCAACCTATTTTTACAGCAAACCACCTACTCCAGGGATATTCTGATATTTCTATAAATGTGATATATTTTAAATAGGCTTGAGTTTGTCGACCCATTGATAAACACATTGGAAGAAATCTAATCTAATGATCCAAGCCATAATATGTGATATAATTTGTTGCTATATTTTATCCATTATATCTAATTATAGGATTTGAGTTTTTGCTTGATGTGAAAATAGATATTCGACTTTGATTGAAACAGTCTCGTTACTTGGTCTTGAAACATGTTAATATGAGTTGATTATTATATGTTTTATTGGCTTAATGATTGTTTTTATAGTTTTCGTTGGTTGGGGTTGGTATTTGAAAACAATTAAATTTTAAGCACTTGATTATCTCCAGACAAAATCTTGTCTACTGGAAACTGTTCATCGCAAACTTCCATTTAAGTTCTTAAAAAAGATCTCCGTTAGGCTTTATAGTGCGTATATTTTAAAGCCTTTATTTACTGATGATAACATAATCATAATAAAGGGAAAGCAAACTGGGTGCCCAAGATAAAAGTATACAAAGTTTGACGAACATTTTTAAATGTTTGCCAAAAGATTTTACCATAAATGTAGAGGAAAGTTTGACCAAATTTTTTGAATGATTGCGAAAAAGATTTTACCATAAATGTAGAGGAAAATCTGACGAAAATTTTGGTATACAGTCGAAGCTCCGATTAGCGGACACCCCAAAAGGCGGACAGCTCTGATTAGCAGACAGATTTTTTTCCCCCAAATTTATAGCTTTGCTTATATTACCAAACGTTCCAAAAGGCGGACAGCTCCAATTAGCGGACAGCTCCAATTAGCGGACACCAAGTCGAATTCCTGATGGTGTCCGCTAATTAGAGCTTCGACTGTATCATATAGCACCATTATTAGATTTTTCAATTTTCAACGTTTCTTTTACTTAGTAATGGCCCCATTAGCTTTCTCTTTTGGTATTCTTAAAATCTTTGATTGACACTTTACAGAAATCCTTAAAATGTAACATGAAACCTGAATCTTTTTTCCATTTTTCGTATTTTAAGAGATATTTTGTGATTGAGCTTTGATTGCTTTTTCAGTCCTCTTTCGGCTTACTCTCCCCATTCACTCTTAACTGATTGATTTTTGCGGAAAGAATTTCTCTTTACTAAAAATTTGAAATCTTTGGTTTGGTGTCAACAGTTCATGCGCGAATGGCGTGTTGCCATGTATCATTTGAATTTCTTTATTTACTTGGTTTTGTGTGTTAAGATTAAGATCTTTGTCAGGGAGGGTTGCCTCTAACTGATAATTATTTCTATATCAAACCAGGGACCCAGGGTGTATTTACATACATTTTGCACTTGTATTTGATGGTCTGTGTTTCACTCTCTTATAAAAGCTAACTCTACCTGTACATAATGGTTTTACCTCGTATACTTTATAAAATCTTTATAGGAGCACCGAGCTTCGATTTTTCACCTCGGTGATACAAGACAGTTTTCGCAAAAAGCAGCTTTTCTATAAACACTCTTAAACACAGGATTAGACATCTTTAAATGATATATATTTAAGTTAAAAGCAATAAACAAATAACAAATAATGCTGTGTTGTATTGAAAAATCAATAGCTTAATAATAATAATTTTAATAACTTAAAATTCCTTTTAAATTGAAAGATCTTTAAAATTATAAAAAGAATTAATGCCTAAACTGGTTTTACATTCTGGTCTTTTTTGGCTTACTAGGTTCGACTTTGTATTCGTTTTAAAAAATTTCAATTATTTTGATTTATTATATCGTCTGATTGGTCAAACCGTCTTGTGGGTTTGATTGTATGTCTTCATGTGAAGGTTTCTTATAGAATAGTTAATTGAAAAGTAAGTAAGTAAGTAAGTAAGTAAGTAATCAATTTATTTGTCCTAAAAGCGAGACTAGCGGCCACACTCATAGACA
>JAUJPO010071721.1:0-11681 GCA_032270745.1 Tiaropsis multicirrata
TCAAATACAGTTGAACGCTGTGTGCGTGTTACAAGCGAACCCTCATTGTGTGTGAGACTCAATCCCTCAATATTACAACATTACGAACCAAAATATTTCCAATATACCATAGATAAAATAAAGAATATACAAAGAGATGGAAGAAAGGGACATCACTTTATTAAAATTCTTCAGTGAATATTTGCTGATCATCTATGACAACCCAATATTTGATTCAAAGCTCGATCACTAAAAAACAAGACGAAAAGATCTCAAAAACGAGAACAAAATAAAAGTCATTCAATTCCAATGAATTATGCAAGTTATTCCAAATAAAAAAGTGAAAAAAATGTTATGCGTTACAAATTATATCACAGTGTGACAAAAATATTGTTGACATTGTGTGAATACAACAGCGTGTTAAAAATATACGGGTTCAAATAGTTCAAATACAAAAACAAACCTATATAATTAAAATAAATTACAATAAAAAATATGGCTATGCAAATTGACCGTGGTTGGGCAAATTAGACTTCAGTTCCATCATCATCATTGACTTCGACCACTTCATCTTGAACAGCTGTGATGATGATGTTTCCATCTTCATCTTTTGTTACCGTCTGATTCGTCTCTGACGTCACAGCTTCTCGTAACATCTGAAATAACATTTAATGCATTTTACTTAAAGTTTCCTATTGATTTAGCATACTGGCGACTGTTATTAAGGATTCGTAGTTATATTGATTGTTTTTGATACAGGGTGTGTCAAAAAACGCCCTTGTTTTTGAGGTACGCTCTTGTAATCTTTTTGTAGAGAGTTAGCATGGTCAGCCAGCAGCCTCTCAAAGTTTCTAATTCTTACACACATAAGAAAAAAAGTTATACCAATTTTTGGAGTAATATTTTCCAATGTTCGAACACAAGTTTAAGCTGACGCCAAGAGACGTAAAATGTTTTGCAATCAAGTAATTTATTTGACAAAAGCAGCTCAAACAAGCAAGTATAAATTTTGAGAGGCAGTCACAAACAGACTAGGTGATAAACCATTGCGAGGTCGTTGTTTCAGTTCGTTTCGGCGATTACCAAAGTGTACGTCAAAATTTGAAAGACAAGTTTTTTTTATAGTATGCTACTGATAGTACTTTTTTTATCCTTTTCATTTTTAATTGCATCAAACATACAAAGGATTTTCACTTTCACTTGATTTTTTAACTACAACACAACAAATAGTTTCTTAATAACTCATACCCAGGAAAGATCAATTAAAAATCGCTTTGAGACTTTTTGTTTCAAGCGCAGTATATTTATATAAAGTACTGTAAGGAATTGAGTGTAACCACGCCTCGAGCAATGGCCTCAGTATTTTTTGAAAATAAATTTCGTTATAATAAAGTGTTGCTTTATTTTCCCTATATATCGAAAGCTTTAAAATAAAACAACATAATAATTAGACTTGTCACCACACTGAAATTTTGAACAGCAAGTGGGCGGCCTAGCAACACTCAGTATGGTATCCAAACTAGTATCAAACCAGAAGCATTTTGAAAGTGCATATAAAAGAACACGAGTGTGTAAATTAATAGAGAAGATTAAGAGGATTGATTAGTACCCATACCCTTTGTAATTCATCCGCTTCAGCATCTCCAGAAACAGTGATGGCTGTTCCACTGATCGTTTTTTGAATGGTCGTCGTCTGATGGTATGAGAGAGGTTAGTTAGAGAGAAACCATGTGTAATGTTATGCATGTATGCGTGTGAGGGTGTAAAGGGAATGTAGTGTGCATATTAGAAAGAAATCTCGGGTTGATTCAAGAAGTGATTCAAGAAATTTATTCATATAATGTTTGTTTGCACTTTATTTGAGAGGAACAATAAGGTGTAGAAAGAAAATAATATCTATAGTCAAGTTCTCAGGTGAGGAGTATGCAAAAAGATATAAGAGAATCGAGATATCTTACACGAACGACTTGAGTGGATGTGATACTTCCAATATCGCCAACTTCTTCAGGAGCTTGGTTCAACAATCTTTGAATTTCTTCTTGTGTCAACTCAGTGGAATCCCCTTCGATAGTGATGGTCTTGGTGATGACTTCCGTTGGTAACTGTTCAGTACTCACCACAAAGTCGCCCTCATCTTCCATAAAACTATCCATTTGCGATGGCGTTAAATCGACTTCGATGATTTCCGTTTTGATGACTTGCGTGTCTTGTCGTGGTAAGAAAGGACGTGTCCGAACGACTCCTGGTTCACTATTTGGTGGCGCTGTAAAAGTGATTCAATTGTAAAATGTTTTAGCATTTAAGTAAACTCCAAGAGGAGTGATGGTAATAGTTTGACATTAAGATAGTATGACAATTTCAAGTTTATCTGGTCTTTTAAATATCTTACCAACACGAACGTCATCTTGTGATACTTGTTTGATGAGAATGACTTCAGTTTCAACCTCAGGTACTTCCATTGCTTCAATATGTTCTTCCATGTCAGGGAACGATTCTTCCTGTGGCTGGTGGCGAAAAGAGAAAAAGTGAAGTGAACGACTCAATGTTTAAAATGAAATAGTACAAAGAACATGGTTTAAGAGAAATTTCTACGTTGAACTTTCGGTCCTTATGAAAATGGTTTTGGGTTAAACGGATGTGAATGGAGATAAAGGTACAACTAACTTGATTGGTTTGAAAGATGACATCTTCAACAGGGAGTTCCGATTCAGCAGGGATGATGGTGGTCGGTTCAACTGGTACCGAAGGTGGATCGTTTGTTTTGATGACTTTCGCTGTGTCGTTCTCATCGAATGAAATGGTGCGTGTTGGAACATGTCCTTTGGGTGTGGTTGGAGGTGAATGTTCCTCGTGTGCCAGGTTTTCATGTTTCGCTGAAGATGAAAAAATCAAGAAAATTCAATGCTAAAAAAACTGCAAAATTGGCATAGATACACGTGATCAGTAACGGGATACGGAATCGAATCTTCTTTAAGTCAGTTACAACTCCCTTTGTTGACTTTCAACCGAAACGAATTAAGATAGTAAAGAGACAAACCTTTGACAGCTTTGACGAATCCGCCAGCACCTTGTTCAACTTGCGATACATCAGTGACAGTGTAAAGAATTTCAGAATCACCGAATTGTGAATTGGGTCGATAATCTTGCTGTTTTTTGCTTGCGTCACTCTTTGTTCGATTCATTCTAAACATCCATACAAAGTTATTGTAAATTTTGGGAGAAACAAAAAAGCTCATAGTTGATAACAGATAACATTAGGTTAAGGTGCAAGAGAGAAATTACAATATTATAAAGTGCTGTTTAGAAAATAGAAAACTAGAAAATCTTCATTACCAGCTGTTGAGTTTGATTGGACGATCAGGTGAAGCGAACATTTCAATTCAATCTTCCCACTTTTGTTTACTGAACAATTATGACTATTAACCGTATGTCTTAGACAAATTAATGGATGGATGAATGAATGAATGAATGAATGAATGAAAGAAATGATAGATGGAGAATGAATGAATGAATGAATGAACAATTAAGAAGACGAAAATACAAAAAGATAGGTGAGCGAATGAATGAAAAGAAAACAAGATGAGCCAATGAATGGATGCCGGATTGATAAATCAAATGAAATTAGTCGAACTGTCTGCCTGTTTGTCTGTCTCCTTCTCTTCATAAATACCTATTATCATCACTGTCACTTCCACTACTTCTTGGTGTTGCAGTGATCTTAACGAAGCTTTCAGGACGTCGTGGTTTCGGTGCCGTTTTTGGTTTCTTCTTCTTACGAACGGTTGGATCCGGAAGGTTGATTTCGATACCATCAGTTTCCGTCTAAAGTAACAAAGTGAATGTTTGAAAGGAAACATTTTCCACTGGCTCCCCACAACCCATTTTGTTTATAAAGTATAGTATCCATCTTATGACATGCAGTGAATGTAAGCTAAAACCTGAAAATATTGTGTGGAAAACATACCGTAGTATCAGAGAATGCGTCAACGCCGTATTCTTCAAGTTCGTGATCGAATGATTCGTTATACGCGTCTTCGTCGTACGTGCTTCGTCCTGCAAGTAATCAAAGAGTCAACAATTTGAAATATGTACATGATCACCATTCCATCTTACCTTATTAAAACCGCAAAATTAAATACCCGTCAAATGCGTTTTCTTTTGCAAAAATCGCGAATCGCGAAATCAAATACCCGCGAAATTAAATACCTTTAAGGTAGTTCATATCATATCACATCTTTTAAAGTCTACAATCATATTGTTAAAGTACTAAGAAGACTATATAAAAGCTTTGCATTTTCGTTTTTTCTTGATAGTTAGGTTTGTTTAACCTACTCCTATAGAGCTTTGATATGGGCGGCCGCCAGTACCACCCACTGAAATATCAGACAGAACAAAAAAACGTACGTGATGAAAGAGGTCGAACTTCATCATCGTCTGGTAGGGTGAAAATGGAGTCGATTGTTGCATTTAGTCCTTCTTGTTCTAAGCGTTCTTCTTCTTGTCGTCTTCGCGCCTCTTCTTCATCAATGGGTGCGCTTTCAACAACAAATGTTGTTGCCGGGGTGATGGTCTCGATAGTGACCACGTTTTTCTTTTGATCAGTAATGGGTTGCTCGAGATTTGTCGAGATTTGGCTGCAATGAAATTCTTTGATTAGTAAATGAAATCTCAAGCCTCACTCACTACCGAGTTTCTACTTAGGTTATGCGCATGCGTTAATAAGGGGTAATATGTATATGTATTAGAGGTTAAATGTATATGTATGTGTTTTGATGAATGCAGAATGTAAGGGAGAATAATTACTTGATTTCACTGATCAAATCATCCATACTCATACTCATTTCAACTGGACTGAACGAATCATCCAATCCATCTTGAGAACTCCTATCAAGTGCATTAATAAATAAATAAAATAAAACATTATTTAAAATATTATTTATAACACAGTTGTGCAGAAAAAAGAAGAATAGAGAAAAAAGATTAAAATTAAATTAAAAAAGGCCGCAATCTGAAATTCAATATGCAAAAAGAAACAAATATATGATCATACGTGGCGACAGGTTTTCCATCAACGAAGGTGAGAGTGGTTGTTTCGAGTGGTTTGCTCTCCATCACGTTGTCTTCTTCACCGTCAGCACTGATGACGTAACGTGTCGTTGTGTATGTCGTCATAACGGTGGTGGTGATGACGCGACGACGGAAACGTTTCTTGGTACCGTCTGGTTGTTCCTTCTCAATCACTTCCCATTCCTATATTTAACATGAGGTGGAGTTAGTAAGGGATGAATTCAAGTTCGTTAACTTCGAGTGAATTTGTCGTCAATGCATGAATTTGAATAAGAAAGCGAAGGATTATGCGTCGAAAGTATTAAACAGAATCAAATATACTTCTAAAGTGTTCTTAAAAGAAAAATTCATAGGGTTCGGCGTTATGAATTTAATTCTTTTCTTATTGCGCATAAATCAAAATGGCGCTTACATGAGTATTAAATGTTTGGTCATCATCAGGATCGATTTCCACTTCTTCGTATTTCATGTCACTGGAAACGTTGGAAGAGATATCGATTGGCGTTGGTTCTGCACGGAATGAGGGTTTCTTTAGGATCACATTACACTTGGAGATGTAACGACGTCTGAATTTCTTCGTGGATCCATCAGGCATCACCTTCTCATACTCTTCCCAAATCTAAGGTAGATGTATGTTTCATTGAAATAACAACTCATCTCTATTAGTTGTTTACCATCATTAGTAATAACGCTTTAAGAAAATGAAGAAAGAAAAACTTCTTACATTCTTATCGAAATGAACAGGGCTGTTTTCATCAACAGGGATTTCTTCATAACTTAAATCAGGATCTTCGTTGGACGATTTTCGTACAGGGTGACTGGAAATGGTAACGCGCGTATGAGCAGGCTTGCGAACGTGCACACTGACCGCGCGACGTCGCACACGAATAATGGTTCCGTCCGATTTTTTCTTTTCGATGATTTCAGATTCAGGGTCGTTCAATGCATCATGAAATTCAGGGCTGTTTTCGTCAAGTTCTGTCTCTTCAAATTCCATAGGACATTCGTCAAGGACCATTTCCTTACCATTGGATGCTCTCACTCTCATTGCACGTCGCCGCACGCGTACGATCGTTCCATCAGGTCGCTTCTTGTGTACTACTTCAAATTCCTAGAAATAAGCATAACGAAACCACGATGATATACAATCACGAAAGACTGTATGCAAAAACCAGACAGTGTGGAATTAAGGACTTCAATAACGCGAGAAAAAGATTTTGCAGCAACCTGAGACCAGGCTCATTCTCAAAGGTAAAATTTCATTTAATTCAACTTACAGGGTCTTCAAGAAGTTGGTTGAACTCAGGTGAAGACTCATCAACTTCAACTTCTTCAAAATCAATTTGATCTTCTTCAATCAGTTTCATTTCCGAAGCTGGCTTTTTCTCCTCCTCGTCTTCGTTGCTCCCTTTGACGTACTTAACAACGACAATACGACGTCGGTATTTTTTTACGGTTCCATCAGGTTGTGTTTTAACCAAATCTTCCCATTCTTCAGGATCGTACTTCTCCACATCATCAGGATTGGCTTCAGTGATTTCCTCTTCTTCATAATTCACTCCATCTTCATTTTCGGGGGACGGATTCTTCACAATCTTCATGATATACAAACGACGTCGATATTTCTTCACTGTACCATCAGGTCTTGTTCGCTCAACCTCTGTCCATTCCTAACATTCAAAAAATACAAAAGTTAGCAGAATCAGATGCAGTGTAGCGTTAGAGGACGGGTATCGACAGATGATAATTCTTCCAAATCTATGTAATGAAAGTTCTCCACTTTACAAAACGAACAAAAATACAAAAAATACATACATCGGGATCGTATAGATCATTTTCATTTTCATTGAAAGGAACTTCTTCAACTTCACAATCTTTTTCATCGAGAGGTTCTTCATCACTTTTACGAACGATTCGAACAATGGAAATACGACGTCTGTATTTCTTCACTTGACCCTCAGGTTCCAACTTCTCTATCGTTTCCCATTCCTCAAAGAAGAACATTTTCGTGTCATTATCAACAATAGTGTTAGAAAGATTCGAAAAATGAAGTTGGAATTAAGATACATATAGTCTTCAAAGAATGTTATACCGTATATTGTACAAAGTGGGTCAGCTAACCTAATCAATGCCAACAAACTAGAAACATTTTTTTTGGAAATTATATATATTGAATTTATTTTTGAAATTTTTGGAAAATCTGGAAGAAAAAAAAACAGTTGAAAGACCGAGATACATATTTATGATATGCTTGAAACATTGAACATTGTGTGAGAATTCGCATGCTCAAAAATTCTTGAAGAAAAAATTGGACTTCTTTCGATGTTTTCGATCAAAAATGACTAAATGGTTGTTTGGAATTATCCCAGAAATCAAGGAAAAATAAATTTACCTCAGGGTCAAACTTGTCATCTTCATTTTGAGGAGCATTTTCATCCAAAGGCATTTCTTCAACAGTGACTTCATTTTCGTTGACCAAATCTTCTGGTTTCTTCACTATCTTCAAAATGATAACACGTCGACGTCTGACACGAACCTTTTGACCATCAGGTTTCTCTTTCTCAACAACTTCCCATTCCTAAGAGAAAGGATTGATGAAGTGTGATCGAACCCCTATGAACAGTTAGCACTCTACAACTCACAGATAACTCAAAAAATGGTTTGAGAAGAGTTCAAAGTAACCAGGAAGATCGTTCGATTGGGCAAAGGAGTGACTGAATTTTTATTAGAGATCATTTTTACCTCATTATCAAATTTATCATCTTGAGGATTTGCTTCATCAATTTCCACTTCTTCGTATTCGATCGGTTCTTCTTCGACTTCAGAAGGCTTTTCTTCTTCACCACTTTTAGCTTTCTTGACAACTCTGACGAGAATGATTCGACGACGAAATTTCTTCTTCGAACCATCAGGCATTGTCTTCTCAACAGTCTCCCATTCCTAAAGAAAAGTTAGAAGAGCAAATTAACGACACGTTCGATTATCAAACACCACATATACCTTATCTATGACGTGCCATATGTCGTTGAATTAATTTATACGTCATATTATCAGGAAAAAATCGATGAAAATTTAGTCGGAAAATTCAGATCCAGTCACTTTTCCTCTACCCATTTCTTAGGACGAAGTATTTTCTTAGATTACATCAGTTACTTTTGATTAGATCAAAATAAGTTTTGAAAAAATGATTGGTAGGGAAAGTTTTATTCCCTTCTCAAAAGTTTAGCCGCTTTAACCCTGATGAAGAATGGTTTCTGTTTGTGAATAATGTTTACCTTAGGGTCATATTTGTCATCCTCGGGATTTGCTTCATCAATTTCCACTTCTTCATATTGAATTGGTTCTTCATCAACAACACCCTTCGGTTTCTTCACCACATTAAGGATGATAATACGACGACGAAATTTCTTCTTCGAACCATCAGGCATTGTCTTCTCAACAGTTTCCCATTCCTAAAAGAAATATCGTTAAGATTGAGTAGGCAAGTTATCAAGCATCAGATACACTCACATGGCAGATATTCAATAATGAAAGTATGAAATGGATAAAATATACCTTGTGTGAATTATTTTTGGTAAAAAGGTAAGGTAAGGTTCAACTGAAAAATGAAATTACTTTAAGGATTTTGCACTATTTCCCAAAATCCCTTTTCGCGGTGTCTCAAAGTCACTTTTTCGCAGTGTCTCAATCAAGGCCTCGAGGGCACTGTTTTGTTTTCCTGATAAATTAAGAAATCGGATGAAGGCTACTTAGCATTTCTTATGAAAAGTGAAAGATTTTTATTTTAGGCTACGTAGCATTTTTTAACTCTCTATGGATTTTACTGATGTGTCCCAAAGTCCCCCTCTTCTTGACATTTTTACTCAAAAGTAATAACTGATCCAGGTGAAAAATCAAGTAATAAGGTTATGCATGTAAGATTTAGATCCATTCTAATCTATGTTTTTTCTTATTATAAATTTTTAGTTCAAAGTTAACTTTTTACCAAAAATAATTAAACAATGTTTACCTTAGGATCATATTTGTCGTCCTCAGGATTTGCTTCATCAATTTCCACTTCTTCATATTGGAGTGGTTCTTCATCAACAACACCCTTCGGTTTCTTCACCACATTAAGGATGATGATACGACGACGAAATTTCTTCTTCGAACCATCAGACATTGTCTTTTCAACAGTTTCCCATTCCTGAAAGCAAAATGTGCATAACAAAAGACCTTTACTATTTCATTTCATTAAAATACTATTACAATGATGTTCTATGACCATTTTGATCTCAAGATATATCAGCTTCTAAACAATTGAATTATTAAACTAGATCACTCCAGGCCACTTGTATTTCATGTAAAGCAAATAATGTTTACCGCAGGATCATATTTATCATCATCAGGATTTGCTTCATCAATTTCCACTTCTTCATATTGAATTGGTTCTTCTTCAACTGGTGCCACTAAAGGTACAAAAAAGACAACATTAACTAAATTATAAACAAACAAGCATAAAACTCAGTTTATGATATTTAATAACCTTTCATTCTTTTTTGAAACGATAGTAAGAAGATAAAATTGTTTTTAAAATATCTAGTAACCTTTTGTTGGTTCAATGAATGGAACTTCAGGTTCGATCAATGGTGTTTTGTATGAGTGTGGCAGAGTCTTTCTTGTGCTTGGTGTCCTTTTGAAGTTTCCGGAACTTTTGGGTGCTTCGTCACCTTTTTGGTATCTCAATTGATACAGAGTGCGATCACTACAAAGAGAATAAGAGTTTTATTTGGATTTCAATGGCTACAAAAATTAATATAACATACAGAATACTGAATTGAATAATGATAAAAAGTTCAAGTTTAGCTAGAAGTTGCAGAATTACCTATATCGAAAACTAGATCCCATTTTCAAAGTATCTGCGCGTTTCCGTGGGGCGTCAGGTCTTGTCAGTCGGAAGAATGAATGGTATTCAACAGCCACTTTGTAACATTGTTTACAACTTTTTGCAGATTCAAAATAATACACATAGTTCTTCTTGTCATCACTCTAAAAGTTGAATGCAATTATCATTCATTTTGCTCCAGTACTTTTCTATTTCAAATATTTCAGAATGATTTCAAGCAAAAAAACAATGTATGTTACCACAGGTTGCTTGAGTTTGATGGTGAATTTTCTTCTATTGTAGTTAAAGTCATTCATATTTTGCCACCTGAAAAGATGTTCACGGTTTCCATCCCGATAGATATTGATACCCAAAGCTGCGATACCGATCTCAACGTGTCCATTGGTGTCCTATTTGGTTAAAATCACATGAATCACTCATTACCTTGTAGTTTAAAAAAAGTAAATTTGTTTGATCAGGATAGAATATTTTCACTTTTCACTTTTTAATAACATACCATGGCATCATGAATATCCATTCCATATCTGGGTATTTTTTTAGCAATCTCCAAGAAATTCAATTCTGCTTGCAAAGGTGTTTGACCCCTAGAATTTAAACGTATAATAAAGTTGTTTAACAAATACAAAAATCTTCACTTGGAAGCTGCCCCTCTAGTCTTTTTATCTCCCATAATAATGTTTAATTAATATATACCTATGTTGTCTGTGCAATATATTGACTCTGTCAAGGATCTCAGTGTTCTATGATAAGAAATATAATAAATAACTTCAAACTGCTTCAAACAGGTTTATTTAAAAAATAATTATACCATGCTAATTTTCAAAACATTTTGAAATTAAATAATTTTCCATTACTAATCTTTATCAATTTTTAAACACCAGACACGATTACTATCATAATAGCTTATTGATTAGAATGTTAGTTTTATCTTTCAAAACAAAACAAAATCAAAATAAACATATCAAATTCTTACTTCAGCAAATTCATAACCTTTGAGATAATCATGTTCATGCTCTGAGAGATTGAAGTCTCCTAATTCAGCTGAAAATTAATTATAAATTTATCAAATGATTATAAAACCTTAGAAACTCAATTTGGGATTTCTGAGGGGCAGTGTCTATAATTGGACCCTGTAAGGGTATGAAAAAATGACCTGACAACTTATTTGGGGTGAAAATCATCAACATTAGCTATATTTCATTTACATTCATGTTATGGTTTTAGCGAAATTACCTTGTGCAGTGTATGAGCCAAGTTGAGCAATAACTTCGTCTGAACATTTCAACCTAAAAGAAAGAATTATGTTATTAAATAATACAGTGTTGCTAAGGGCCAAGTAATTATAATTATTAAAAAAGGACTTAATCATTCTAATCAAAATATAAATCTATGTTTGCACATTTCCATGGTCACTAATATCCACCCAGTACATCTTTATTAAACATTGTTTACCTTTCCTCTGATAAATCTTCTCTAATCTGGAGATATAGCAAATATCTAAAAACAAAAATTTTAATGGTGTCAAAAGAATTTTTGACAAAAACAAGTGATACTTTTATGGACCTACCTGACAGAACCCATAATAAATATAAACCACTTAAGAGGTTTTTTTTTAGATGTGCTTACAAAAAAATGAAAAAATGAAATTTTCAAAAAATGAAAAAAAGACTTTTCAAATTTCAGCAAAATATGATAAATTTTAAGCTCTCCAGGCCAGTAAAAAGGTTTTATTCTGACATTCTGACAAAAA
>JAUJPO010071732.1:0-11681 GCA_032270745.1 Tiaropsis multicirrata
CAGCTGCACAGGTTGATTGATGTACATTACCCGTCTGCTCAGGATTGTTTGGTGCCATGGGGATGAATTTTCCCATGGCACCGGACAACCTGATGCATTTAAATATTGTTCCTTGCTCTTGTTAATTGTTTATGTTCTACCATTGCCCACCCCCCCTGGGAGAGACAATGGCTTAACTCTTTCAGTACCACCCAGCCAAAAATCATTCATATCGGAACGACGTGTTCTTCACCTCATAACCTCTGATAGAAATTTTCACTTGCTTTGAAACTGCATTTTCTTCAAAGTTGATAAAATTTACTTTTGATTAAAAAAAATGACGGTTTCAGGTTTTTCCATTGGTGAGAAAACGCCTTGCAAACTTTCTTATTTGTCAATTGCTAGAATCAGGAATTCTGTACGGTCTAAAATTATTTAATGGCTAGTCACATAAAATATCAATTATTATTATTTTTATTATTATTAATCAAGGGAAAAACTATTGGAAGCAATATCCTCAATGGAGAAAACGTATTTACAAGCTGTGCACCAGTGCGAAATGGGATGTTGCAATTACCTCCATTATCTGTGCAAATGTTGTTATCATGTCACTTGAACATTATCGAATGAGCGAGGTAATGTAGCGCTTTTTTTGTGCGTAATTGTAGGGCGTCAGTCATAGTAGGTGGCTGGATATTCAAGAACATTTTTGTGAAAACGTGATTACACAAGTGAGCGATAATAAAAATCATTAGGCTAAGGGTGAAATTTCTTTTTTAAATGGTCATTACACTGTATTGCATAAATATATAATTTGACGGAATTTGGACGGATTAACTATGTCATTAAATTTTGCGGCAATGCGAATGGCTTCTAAGAAACAATAGATGTTGAAAGTCCATATTTATTCCTATTTCTATGGTGCAATAAAGTTTCGACGCCCGACGCCCGACGCCCGACTAGGAATGAGACGGAAGAACATTTGAAAAGCTTTTTTCTTTTATATTCTGTTTAAACGTGTATTGGAATCTTAAATCAAATTGGGTTTTCTTGTTGTTGATTCCTACATGTCAAGTTACTCAAAACTAGATAAATTAAATCGCGCCAAAAGTTAAGTGCCTGAATGGTTACATTTCTTGGCGAATGATTTCGAATTTTTGTATTTCACTATTTTGGACAATTAAGATGAATATTTTGGCTAGTGGCTCTTTTTTTTTATTTTGGGAGTAACTAATTTTTGAAAATTTTGAGCTAATTTGCCAAATTTTCCAAATGCGCTTTAATTAACGTGCTCTCAAAAATACCCTTGAAATTTCGAATGGGCTTTTCCAGGAAAAATCCATATTCCCTGTTGAGGATGTTGATTTTTCTTAACACCAACCCCCTCGATATCCTTGGCCCTCAAATTCTTTTACCCCTCTGGATATCCTAGGATATTGAAAACTTTGAAACCCCACACCCTGGATATCCTTGGTCTTCAGATTCTTACCTGCTGGATATCCTAGGATATTGAAAATTTCGGACCCCCTGGATATGCTATATCCTCAACAGGGGGATACGGACTTTTTCTAAAAAAGCCCAATAATACAGTGACTTAGGGTGTTATTATCTTTTTACATTAACAGGAGTTCCACATCTTATTAGAGGTTTGCAACCTCGCTTTTACGACTGTTTACATTTGCGAAGCTACCTTGCTGATGATTGCTATTTCACCAACCAGATATATAAAAAACAAGTAAGACTCTACATACCTTATCGGGGAAAACTTCGTCGGGGAAAAGAATTTCATGGATAAACTTTGGGTAATTTTTTTGCTAAATGAAAAAAGGTTGGGTTCTATTTTGATTCGAACCGTCGCCCATGGTAACTACACTATCCACCATGACTTCGATTTTGAGCCATACCAAACCCTACATTTTATTACGGGTATCATATATTTGGGTTTTTTGAAATTGTGTGCGGATTTGGGTACAATCTACCATGCACTCAACTTTTTGAGCCACAATCGAATCCACAACTATTAAACACCCCTGTCTCTGTGCTCTAGTGGTTACCAAAAGCTCAATGAGGTGAAAGTCAAATCTTTTTATGGCTCTTCGGTTTACTTTTGTAATTATTTGTTTTACCACTGGAGTGAGAGAGGATATTCGACTTTCTATTGGGGTGACCGTTTTCTCTACTGGAGCGATAAAAACGGGCCTTTTTTGAGCGATTTTTTCACTGAAGTGACCAGTGGCGGATCTCAGTGGGTCACAGACACAGAAACAGATTCGTTAATAACAAAAAAAACAATTTGACTTTAATGTCTGTTGTGCAAATAGATTGCCAGTAAAAATGGGTTTCCATGTAGAAACCAGGACAGTTTCATTTATTTACATTTTTTTGTTTTCGTGTCATCCTGGTTTGTACTAAATCAAACTTTGATCAAATCGGGAGCGGTAGTCGAAGTGGTAGGGCGCTGGTTTGTATATTGGAAGGTTCGAACCCTCACCCAAATCCCTAACCGTAGCGAGGTTACCTCTCGCGTCGCTAATCACCCAAGGTGACGGTCCTGGTCCTGATAATGGATAATGTGAAATCGGACCCTAAACTTAAAATTGCTTAAAAAAATACTAATTACTATTTCTTTGCAGATGGTATGGATTTGATTTATTGGTGGTGATTGTATCCATAGTCAGTATTTTTTTTGACTATCTCAACGTCCACATATCCAATGTCAATCCAGCGGCTATCAAAGCAATGAGACTTCTCCGTGTCATCAGAGGTAAGAGGTTGCAGACTTGCCAATTTATGACCACTCAAGTTTTCCGTAGTAAAGTCTCTTAAACGAGTTTGCAGAACGAAGCATCAAGACAAAAATGTCTCTTTTATCCAAGTGATTTTTAGAGACTTTTGTACTAAAGAACGACGTGGTTTCAAATTAAAAGATGAATTATATTGTTAGGCTCTGTAAACACAAAATGTTTTTTCGTGTTTTTGCGACCCTACCAGGGATTCACAAAAGCTGAAAAAGGTACCCTGTTCAGCGACACATCCCCGCACCCTTTTTTGCTTACGTACACCCCTCTCCCGGAAGCGTAATGGCAAGTGAAATGAAATTTGAGGCTTCATAATATATATAGCGCATTCTGTATGTCACGTTTATCGTTTTACGAGGTATGTAGCATTATGTAACATTCATTCGTTTATCGTTTGTTAGTATACTCTGTGCAGATTGTCTGTGTTGTTGTAATATTTCCCGTGAAGTAGTTTCTGCGGGAAGCGTGTAAAAGATTCGTTTTTTTTATGCCGTCTTAATTCCCCACACAATTCACCACACTTGTTTACGCTTAGTTTGAAAAATCTCACACTAGAAATTGCGAGAACGAGAACAGACCCTCTACTGAAATGAACGTTTGAATTTCCCGTAGATATCGGGCCTGTGTACAGATTAAACAACCGACAAAAAAATGTCGGACAAAAATGACGAAACTTTTTGGAGGTGACGAAAATTTTGTCCGACGAATAATTAGTCCGACATTGTTTTGTCTAATAAGGGATAGTGCTATAGGTGTTGCAATTGAAATTAGACCCTATCCACCATTCAGTAAAACAAAAAGGGTTTTCATGTTTGTTCATAATGTACTATGGTTTGTTGTTGTAGCTTTAAAATTGTTGAAGATGGCAAAAGGATTACGATTTTTGCTGAACCACGTTGCTGAAACAATACCACAGGTATGCCCCCCCCCCCCCTTCTTATTAATTTTGGACATATTTTCTAACCGATATTGACTAAACTTACTGTAATAGTTCTTTTAATTATACTTTACTTACTATTAATATTTTGCTTGTTAATATAATTATTACAAAGGACTGCACTTTTTTTAGTCCCCCCCCCCCCTGAAAATTAGGTTTTTTCGACATTTTTTCAACCCTAGTTTTTACGAGACCAGAGAGTAGTTTGGATGAGCCTCCTCCCCCCAGTCATCCCTCAATTCACACATTCACGCAATTTTTATTTCATTTTCACGCAATCCTGATTTTCCTAAGTCGGGTAAACTTTCACGTAAGTCGGGGAAAATTTAGCAATTCACGAAACAAAAAAAGCCCACTCGCGCAAACCACTGGGTGTGTCCTCTCTTGGATGAACAGGTTGAATGATTGTGTATACGCTAAATGATTTACTTTTCTATTTTCAGGTGACAAACTTGGCTTTGTTGTTTTCTTTGCTATTCTTTGTTTACAGTTGCTTGGGAATACAATTGTTTGGTACTCTAGGTAAGAAATTATTAACCCTTTCCGTGCCATTGTCGGATATACCCGACATGCAAATAATCAATTTGTTTGCCAATGTCGCATATATCCGACATGAATTTTTGGCAATAGCTATGAAATTTATTTTAACACTTCAGCAATTATAGAAAGTGAGTTAAAAAATAACCCCTCGGCACGGAAAGGGTTAAGCCTGATGTCGGGTATGTTTGGGTGAATAGAGAGAGACTCCGGGGGGTGGGGGCTCGAGGTAAGTGACCTACTGAACGTGTGTTCACTAGCGAGGTTATGTTAAGCGAGAAAAATCGAAAGAGGACGGCAAATAGCGACAGTTGCCCCGCAAAATCTCGATTGGCTGTTTGACCGTTCTCGTTCCCATCTGTCATCCTCCGATCGCGGTCGAAACATGATAGATGAGGATGATAAATCATCAAAATTTAATTCGTGAAATTCGAAAGATAATTTCAAAGAGAAAACACCACCATCACAAACATGTTTTAAATTATGATAAACATTACGTATTCCTTTATCATTAAAATTCCGGGTGTTTGCCACTGCCAGTTGGTGGTGGCCACCAGTTTTTAATTTTAAACAATGAAACTATAGTCGTGTTAAACACCCGGCCTTTTGAAATGTGTCCGTAGAAAAGATTACGTAATGGATTATTCTTCACGTTTTAGAATGTACGAACCGTTTCCCATGCGCTGGTCTTGGTCGCCATGCCAACTTTAAGACGCTTGGCAACTCAATGTTGACATTGTTTCGCATAGCAACCGGTGATAATTGGAGCGGCATCATGAGGGTAGGTGCAGTGTTTGAAAGTCAGGAACAAAGGGCTTGTCTATATCAGACCAAGCCAAGTTATCTTTTCAGTGTACATGTATTGCGTAGAGATATGATAGGATCTGATAGGAGCGTCAGGTATACAAGCTAGGGCGTTGGAAGGTTTTTGAAACATAAAGTTTTTGTATCTCCCAACTCAATATTTACGACCCAACTCAATAAAACTTTATGTAAACTTACAACAGAAATATATATCTCCATTGTTCTAGAACGATAGGAGCGTCAGAAGGTTTTACTCTGTGACTTGGACCTGTACATAACCCGGACAAACAAAACCTTGATGTGTGTAATCCTTAATAGGTTATGTACAGGACCAGGTCGTACATTTCACGTCCTAAATATCCCCTTGCGTAACCTCGCTATTAAGAGACTTTTGCGACAAGAAACCTTTTTAAACATCTACATTGCTCTAGAACAAAAAAAATTTCACGAGATATTTATTCGCAGGTAGCTTGAGGCTACGAAAGCGCGATGGTATTAGGGAACGTTTACTTTACTTAATAATTGTATTGGTTAATGTTTGAATTGCATTCTTTTCATAGGATACACTACGCACAAGTTGTGATAATTCCATAAAATGTACCTCAAACTGTTGCGTTTCCCGCTACGTGGCTCCGCTTTTCTTTGTTTCCTTTGTGTTGTTCGCTCAATTCGTGTTGGTCAACATCGTCATTGCGGTACTGATGAAGCATCTACGCGTCACAACAACTCACGGCGGTAAAAAGAAACGCAAAGACCCGAAGAAATTGTCGAAGAAACGTGAATTTTCGCTGGACGAGGCGGCGGCGGGGTCACATAAAAAAAGGTTGTTGAAAAGTTTGACCAAGTTGAAAAGAGTTGTAAGTATTTTATTTATTTTCGTGTCTATTCAGACCCGTCATACATTGCGCGGTTCCATAAAATGAAATATTTATAGGGGGTGGATGATATGCTGCTTGGGGGCAACATGAAAGGGCTCGTGTCCGGGGGTAATGTTGTGATGTCCAGGGGGTAATGTTGTGATGTTTAGGGGTAAATCTTATATCAGTGTCTATCTTATTTCCTTTTGAAATGAAAAGGTTTTGAAGACTGGGTATTATGCTTGATATACGCAAGGGGCTATTTAGGACGTGAGATGTACGAATTTGGCCTTTACATAAACCGGTCCAGCAAACAAGTCGTACATTTCAGGTCCCAAATAGCCTCCAGCGTAACCTCGCTATTGCCCCTAATCTGAGCTTAAATATGCTTATAAGTGCAATGCTTATAAAAAGAAAATTAGTTGTAAAAAGTTTTTGAGCACATTATCCGCCTTCCACCGCCGTTTGTTTGTCCTGGACAGGAGAGCCGTCGTCTGTTTTAAGGAATTATTTGATGTGTCTCCATGCTATTGGTGTCTTTTGGGCCAATTAGATCGACAAGGCTAACCCTTTTGTACACTCTAAAACGGGAAACGGGCCTTCAAGTTGCGAACATTCAGACAGCGTGATTTTTTCCGACATACTGTGTTGACTAAGATTAGTTTCCACCAAAAAATTGTTTCTTGTTTGGTTTTTAGATAAAAAAAAATCAATCGACGAACATCAGTTCTATCAAGTTAAAATCATTGAAAGAAAGTCAAGCCGACACCGTGACGACAAAGAAAAATAACAATACACACGAAAAAGAAACATTAATCGATGGAAAGAATATTAGTTGTTTCTTAGCGTCATACGAAAACCGCACCACATCCACCTGTGAGCGACACCGAAAATGTAATCACCCAGCTGGAACGTGCGGCCGTTCACGTAACAAGCTTCTACGAAATTACTCGTGTCCCGAGAAATTTCAATTCTCGCATCACGCCGCCGCCGCCGACAATCGCAAACTACTGAATCTACCGCCTTTATTGAACGTAGCATCTAAAGAAAACATGTCACTCTTTAAAAGACGTATGTTAAAGAGAACTAGCCGTCAAGGCAGCTATGAAGACTTGGTGTTTGACGATGCAACCGTCGTTCAAATAAACAAGTATGCATCGTCATCAAGCTCTCCCATCGCAACCAAAAATGACGCTTTGGTGATGTCGTCAAGAGCTTCAGCTTTACCAAACAAGGACAATAAAGCACTACATCGTTGTGTGAAAGTTAAAGGAAGAAGACGCAATTTAAACCGTACGGCATCTGACGAGTCGACTACGTCTTTGAAAAAGGATAGGACGAATCTGCGGCGAACTATGTCGGCGTCATCGACGGAAATGCTAAGTCAACAGATGGACCATCTTCGACCTGGCCCTTTAGTGTCTTCTATCAAAAGTGCGACGTCGATCAAAATCACGGATGTTACAAAACAGAACCCATCATTAAATTCACTTCAATTACCAAAATCTACTGTTGTTGAAAATACTTCAACGAAAGTAGTGAAGCATGCTAAACCGAAACCCTTTACTTTGTTACGATTATCGGAAAGTCCTGATAGCGCAGCAGGTAAAAGATCAAGGTTCGCACAGAAAATGGGTGAACATGATTTAGTAGCTTGTAAACAGACTTTAAGCCCACACGTTGGACACGATTTAGTGCCATGCAAACAGACCTTAAGCCCACGTGTTGTAGATACAAAATGGAAAGGTCGGCCGTTAGTGCGCAACAAAGACAGTTTATTATCTCCCACATACAGTTCGAAAGAGAAAACAGGTTCAACGCTACCAAAAGACGAGATAATGTTATCTCCAACATATACCAAAAGTGAACTATCAGCAAAGTCAATTCACCTATTACAAGGAAAGACTTTCTCCACCGACAAAAACAGAAACTCTGCTTTCACCTAGGTTGTGTAAAACACCGGTAGTTGACAAGCGATTTGTGTTTGAAGTCATATCACAGTCACAAAACGAGTGTTTGGAGGTTGTTGATTGATCTTTCAATTTGAGACCACTTCATGGTAAAGTCTCTTAACCCATAGTCAGTATAAAAACTCAGGTCTGGAAGTCTTTTGTTTTTATCTTTTATCTGTATTCTGAACTTTTGTTTACAGCAAATTGGTTTGTTTTGCTCACTTTTTGATCATGTGATCAAAAATAGACCAATCCCAAGAGAACTTATCGATAACGTGATCAATAAGGGAGCAAATTGACATTGATTTTAGTTTTAAACAATGAAAAAGTTGACAAAAAGTTACATCAATACATTGCCAGACCAGTGTATTCTTTACTGACTATGCTTAAACAAGATTGGGGAGCGAAGCATCGAGACAAATATTTGTCTTTACTTGAAAATGACCCTACTTTTGATTAAAATGAGTTGTCATATTTACTGCTATAACCATGATAGAAATGCTTATTGAGCCAATTCAAGGTAGTTTATGCATAAAATGTCTTATAATTTCTTACATAAGGATATAGATTTTCCAATCATAACAGAACGATATAATATATCCAAGTATTATGTCAATAGAAAGTGGGAATACAAAATAAATATTATTCATGGCAAGTTTATCAATAATCTTTTTTTACATAAGCAATAGCTAAATAAAATGGATTTATTTGGCATGAAAGCGATGATTTCTGGGGGTGGGTGGGGTACTAATTGCGTCGCAATGTTGTTGACAAATGATAATAATGTCATTCTAAGCCACGGTAAAAGAAGAAAATAATGTGATGTTTCTTTTAACTTTTTTCTTAGAAACATGACAAATAAGAGCTAGTGTCGTAACCATTAGTATATTGAGAGAGAGAGAGAATGTGAAATCAAATTATTAGAAAAATAATCCGCATTGAGTTATAACAAAATAAGACTTAGATACCACAGTATTATAAGTTTCACTTGATATATACGGTAAAATAAACTCAACAATAGGGACTTTTTTATCAACGAAAGTTATAGCTTCAGCATATAATCATCTGTCAATATGTGATGATGATGATATCAATTTAATAATAAAGAGAAAACAAAACTGGGAAGCGTAAAACAGTTTATCAAAAGTTCGAAATCAACTTGAAGAATCATACAGTTACAGACACACACACACAGACATAAAGACTCAAAATCAACTTGAAGAACCACAGAGAGACTAATATGCAGGCGTTGGTGAAGTTGTTACTTTTACTTGTTGTCATAACACACCAGGCTAGTGGTGAGTCAATATTTTCAAACTATGAAATATTTTGAAATACCCGATTTTTGATCATAATTCCTGCTCATTTACAACAAAGCAAATTTAAAACCTTTTGTCCTACTTTTTCAGCACTGGGGATAAGATTTAGCTTTTTTAATAATTTTTGATGGGTTTTTAAAAAATGCACGTAGTCAAAATTATTTTGATTACCATTAATGTTGCGTTCTTTAAGAAAATTAAAACTACCTTCTTTGGTTATGTGTTCAAAACAAAACAATGAAACTCCAGATCAATGTGGGTCACTGAGACTTAGAAACCCCAATGATTGATTAATACTTCTTTTTTACTCACAGGTATGAGCATAAGCCAAAATGGATTGAATCTGATTAAAAAGTTCGAAGGACTCCGTTTAACAGCTTACCAAGACTCAGTTGGCGTTTGGACGATAGGATACGGACACACCAAAGACGTTCGGAAAGGTCAACGAATTACCGAAGAACAAGCGGAAACTTTCCTTAGGCAAGACGTAAGGTCAGCGGAAAGAGACGTCGTAAGAGCGGTAAATGTCCCGATCAATCAAGACCAATTTGATGCGCTCGTATCGTGGACGTTTAATCTTGGTAAATAAATATTTGTTATTATCTTCTCGGTTGCCGTAAAAAATGAAAGCAAACGTCTCCATCCATTATCTAAAAAAAAATTAGTCAACAAAGGCTTGAATATCAATTATAAGAATAGGTTCTATAAGAATATCAGGCTGAAAATTGTCTAAATTCATGTTAAGAGTATTTCCCAGGGTGGGTAAAAATATAATTTTTTGCCAACTACACAAATTTATGGAAATGAAAATGACACAATAATAATACCTAAACCATGCCCTATATTTATTATATATCTTAATAGTGTGAAACAATGGTGTAATAATTGTGCATTTTGAGCAAAAAAGCATAACATTTGGCACAGTGATTCTTTAGAGTATAAATTTTTTTTTGAGTCCGGGACCCAAAAAAGAAATTTGTTCGGTTAACTAACTTACACTATAAGGATACAAATTTTTGCAGGAATTTGATTTAGCGTATCTTGGACTTTGTTTTGTTATAAAACAATAGAAAACTGAACAATTAGTACCCTTAACTTATAACCTTGATTACAGTAACTAGTGGAATAATGGCCATGAGGTTATAGATACAAAACAAAGTATAATTGTTTTCTTAACCCTATTCAAGACCATCCATAGAGTTTAGTTGCAATTCATTATATCGTTATGGAAAGATCCTAGAAAAAAATGGCGTAATGGGTAGTGTGAGTAATGATTGAATGTTTTTTGTTTAATTTACAAAATTTCTCATTTGTAGGTGGCACAAACTTAAGGTCGTCTACAATGTTAAAGAAATTGAACGCTGGAGATTTTGGTCGAGTTCCATGTGAAATGATTCGGTGGGTGTACGCTGGAGGGAAAAAGTTGAGTGGATTAGTCAAAAGAAGATACGCTGAAGCTACTCTGTTCAATGGTGGCCCATTCCATTGCTCAACAATTTAAAAACTCTGTTGAAAAAAACCTGCATAGCATCCCAAAAAAACAATCTTCAAAGAAATCACTTGCCTTTTATTTCCAAAAAGTTATTCTAGTCGCTGACAGGGTCCAACTATCACGCTTTGAGGTGTTGATGAAAACAATATTCTAGAATCTCAAAAAGGACAACAAATAATTCAAAAACAAACTTCCTGGAAAGACAAATTTTAGATTTGTCATAATACACTTAGTAACATTAACAGTTTGTTTACATTTTTCACGTCCATAAAACAAAGTAGCTTTGATAATAATTTGGATTCTTATTTCTTTGCAACCAATACTTATAGAAATGCTTTTCTGTTTCGTCAAGAATTCCAATATCAGTAAACCCTTCTTGTACATCTTGTTCGTACCACGGACTTGTGAATTTAGATGGACGTTCAACGTCTTTTGTTGAATTTTTGTTTCTTTGAACCATCCGTATTGGTAGTCTCAATTGTCCTATTTTTTTATACCTTAATTTTGGCTGGCACTTTTTTTGGAGGGTCTTATTTTGGCGGTTCGCCAAAATCAGGAATTTTATTAAATTCGGCGGGTTTATTTAATTTGGTGGTTGATAGATTTTATTAAATTTCGCGGGTATTTAATTTGGCGGTTGGTGAAGAATTTAACCTTAAAATGGCTTAAGAACAGCGAAAAAATAGCCAAAACACCAAAAAAATTAATTTGGCGGGTATACAATAAAAGCTTTTGCATCTAATATTTTTTTCCATCGCAATAAGCCAATAGACCTTTTCATAAATTACGTCACGGACAACGACTGCTTCGTTTTGAATTAAGCGCTATGGTAACCGAATCCCAAGGGAGCTTGTCAAAACTTGACTCTATAGATAGATGTGTCATTTTGAGTCTCGTGAGACCATGGAGGTAAAAAAAAACACATGGAAAATAAACGTCTCTGTAATAGCCTAAATGGTCATTAAATTCTTTATAAATGTTATTGAAATCGGCTTTCTTTGATTAC
>JAUJPO010071743.1:0-11681 GCA_032270745.1 Tiaropsis multicirrata
TCTTAACTCTTGCACAGTCTCGCCGTTTTTACTTTCGTTTTCTCGCCTCAAAAATTGACATCGGAGAAGAAAAACGAAGAGAAGAATAACAAGGAGAAAAGCCGTTTTAATAAATATTTCCTTGTATAGGAAATATTTAATCAATTTTTACCATTTTGAGCCATTACTTCGAAGGTGTCATATTACATTTTTGCTTTCCATGAGGCCCGCCAAACCCAGCCTTTTTTGTTGAATTGAAACACTCGTTTCTCACTTTTCCCGATGAGAAATCTTTGTCAATGTTGAAAAGTCAGCTAGGGAAAAATTGGTAATTCTAATGCTAATTTATCCTCGAGGACGATTTATGGACCTATCTTTCCAGTGAGTATAAAAGAAAATCTTTGATAACGAGGTGTTCCAATTTAGTCTGAGTCGAGTAAAACGTGTTTCAATAGAATGCTGACGAATCAGTTTTTGATCAGACTTTGATCTTTCAATGGGGTGTTTTAAATCGTTAGAAATCTATGCGAAACAGTATTAGTTATTATTGTGGAATAGTTACCATCGCTACCATAGTCCATATACAATTTTTTTTGTGAAGTGCGGAAGTATTTCTGTGTTAAATAGGAAGCATAAAGAACTTTAAAACACGTGTTTTGAAAGATAAGAATATTCTAAATGGAAATATTATGTCATATTTTTAATTCTTTATGCAAGGCGCCGTTTTTTCATAACCTGAGAAAAAAATTATTATAATTTATTGACCTAAAGATTGACATAAAATCCTAAAATGGCTTTCGAAAGTCAACACCAAACTATCCATGACACAAAAAAACTTAAATTAAAATTGACAAAATGGATTGATTAATCGCTTTTACCAACTTTGTTCCCAGTCCCCTTTGAAGTAAAATAATATTTTTCAAAAGAAGCGGGTATTCCAGAAATAGTACCCCCATTTTGAGAGGGTTGGTATTTGCAGGAGGATTGTAGTTGAAGAAGTGAAATCCAGGGGGATCCATATATCGATCCGTGTCAACGGCTAAGAAAATTGGCCATCAAGATTCAGATGGGACACCCTCCAAAAAATTCAATGAAGGGGAGGGAGTGGATTTTCTCTGAAAAGGCCCATTTGTTCGAAGATAATAGAAAGTTAATTCAGTGTCTGTTTGAAAAATGATCGCTATTCCGTCCGACACTAAAAAGTGAAAATTGCTCTATGAAGAAACTATGTAGAAACCAAGACAGTATCCCTTATTTACTTCTTGCTCCTGTCATCCTGGTTTCTACACTTTAATTATTTTAGTGACAATCTTTTTGCAATAGACTCTTTAGTGTCGGACAGAATGAACATTATTTAAACTTAAACAGACCCTTCGACCCTGAATACAAAATCAATACCTTTGCTTTACTTGTCATCTGAAAGTTTATCAACTGGAGAATGCGTGGAGCATGGGAACTACTTTGCTATTTTGAACCGACAACAATAACCTAAACATCGAGTGGTGATAAACTTTGTGTTTAAATATAAACCTTGTTACGTGAACTCTGCATGTTTTGAATTTAAATATTTTGGTTGGACGAAGTTTTTATCTTTACTTTTTTTTTTAATGTGAACTTTTGACGCATAAGGACACTTCTGTCTGCTATTTATTAACTGGCTGGTCTTCTATTGCTGGTCCTGATCGTGTAGCAGTGATATAGAGTTTGAGTTTTTTTCTTGTAGATCTAAGTCTACAACAGCCCGGTGATTTCTAATTCTTGCTTTAATTTAGGCCGGTGTAATTCGATGTCGGTATGCCTTTGTATCTTTACTCCGTTCGTATGTAAGGACCGGTGAATGAAATTTTCGGGCCAGCAAAATGCTACTTTTACCGGTGTTGTGTTGGTTAAATTCACCGTTCGAAGGGCCATGAGAAAACTCTTGAAAATTTGTAACTAATTTCAATATACGATTCCAGTTTGAGATATTTATGTATATTTATTCATTATATTGAAATTTCTTTGGAGATTATTTGGTTGATTTAGAGAAACGAGATTAAGTTCTATCTTTACAAAATAATCTAATCTAATAAAACTTTCCAAACTTTTGATGACGTCAGCAAAAAAACGGTTATTTTCGATTTGTGATGACTTCATCAAATATTCATTTTTTATTTATTTTAAGAGTTGGTTTAAATTTGAGGTAAAATGAACAAAGTAATCAAGATCATTTAAATTTAAAATTTTTTTGTTGCGTCAGCAATGATGACGTCATAATTAACCAATGGCTAAAAAATAATTTGGTAACAATATATCAACAAAACTTATTATATTTTAGCCATCTTATTCAGTTACTCTATTCTCGGCATTTTCCACCGGTGTCACCGGGACTTTTAACTCCCCTAAATAGTAACTCCCCAGTCATAATAAACTAGTTTATTTTAACTCCCCAGTCATTATGAACTAGAGTTAATATTTTCTAGGAAATCTAAACCCCCCAGTTTAAAATGGACCATATGGAGTATCTTTAAGTGGACTTGCAAGGAATTGTTTATCCTCAACTCATCCTTAAGCTATCTTGAAACAGAATGTTGTTTTATGGCTCTTTGATTTTTTAGTTTAAAAGAAAAAAGAAAATCTTTAGAATATCATAAATATAAAGTCAGAAAATGTTCAAAAATGAGGATTGTAGGTGACACTGATTTCAGGGGTTTTTGGTACTGTTAGGAAAGTTATATTTATACTCAAACCTACCCTTAAGGACCACACGTCCGGTAGGTCACTTACCTTGAGTGCTTAATCAACTTTGTACTAAGTCATGAAAACTTGAAATTGAAACTCATGTGACGAATAGGTTTCTTCTTCTTTGAATGCTTTACTGGGTGTTAAGCATTGACTTAAACAGGGGAGTTTCCTTACATTAGTTATTTCAACTCCCTTAGCTATTTGTAAACCGCATTTAGAAAGTCCTTATATACTGAAGGGAGTCATGATTTTCTAGGAAGTTTCTACTCTAGGGGAGTTAATATTCCCTATTTATTTTAACTGGGGAAGTCATTTTTCTCGGGGAGTTAAAATAAACTGTTACAGTCATATTCGTCATATTCTAAAAAAAGATTTGTGTATTAGGCTAACAAGTAGCTGACAAACCGCCAAGGTTTAGGTTGACAGAAAAAATTTAGATTCTAAACGAAACTATTTCTATCAGAAAGAGCAAAACTAATGCATACCATATTCATTTTTTCATTAACAATAAACAAAGAGGACCAACCGTGGTTATGGATCTGGCGATAAAAATATGACTTTTGATCTTCTTCAGATTTGCGTAGAAATAAATTTGAATGGAAAGTTAGTTGGAAATCACGCAATTCCTAGAACCTCGAAGTACTATTGACCATTTTTCAGGTAGTTGATATCCACATCCCTAGGATAGCACTTTCCAATAGATTCCCACCAACAGATGATTAGATGGAAAGGTTGGCCATGGCCATTTAAAGTTTTTAAGGGCCTGAACTTAGGTTTTCAAAGGGCTTTTAATGGGTTTTAATGGTAGAACCTAAAAAGATATGAAAATACTTTAAATGTCTCTCACAATTGTACAAAATGGGCCTTTTGCTAGCTACATGCGATAGGCTCTATAGTCAAAATAAATTTGATTCTGCTTATATGAATGGAGAAGCAAAAAGTTACCCAGTATCCCAAAAATACACAATAACTTTCAAAATCAAAATGTTGTGTTTGGCACTTAAGATGTATTTACTATTATTATCTGTGGTTTTGTCTCAAGTAGCAACACTCTACGGAGCCATTAAAGATAATAAAATCTTAAAAGGTTGTATATTTGGCAGAATAATTAGATTTTGACCTGATTTTGCATACCCCGCCAATGGAACTTTAACCCCTAACTTCATAGTGCTCCTCTGTAATTACATTAGGAAAGGGGAGACATCCCTGTCGCAGAGTTGCTGCCGCACTGACCCGTTGGAAAATTACTCGAAATTTAACTCCTTTTCCAACGCCCAACGGAGATGAGCTTCTTTGCTGATTTTCCACCGGGGACGGTCATTTTCCACTTGAACTTACCTATTTTACCAGTTGGTTTTACCGGGTCTGTGTTTTAGAGCTGGTACCTTTAGTACACCCCTGAATCAGTAACCCGGTCAGATCTGCCCCGGTGAAAAAATACTCTAAAATAGCTTTAAGCCCCAGTAAAGAAATGACTCAACCACTTTTTATTTCCCTCATCTTCATTTTGTGAAGTATGCCTCGCATGGGCCTCTTTCCATGCTTGAATTTTTGCCCTCCCCCCCCCCCCCCCGAATGAAACACTTTTATATTCCACCGGGGCACTGAGATAGGGTTGTTGAAGTCTTGTACGTTCTTATTCTTATGGAAGATGGCAAACTGTCACCCCTAGGGGTGTTAAAGTTCTTTTCAGATCAATAAGATTTTCGATAAACATTTCGTCAAGTTTGGATGATGAGTTAGTTATGTGGATGATTTAAGAAGAGAAAGCAAACTTGAACACCACGGTGAATTACGTCAGAAAGAACAATTTGTATGTTTTTTGTAACGTTGTTTTGACATTATTATTTGGACTTTGATAATCATAGAGTTTGCAACCACTAAATCAACACATACAAGAAATTTGTTTTCATGCAAAGAAGTTGTAAAAGAAAATGTAACAAAGTAAACAAACACTTGACAAGAGGCTCTCCAAGAGCTCAACTCGATCGTTTATATTAAGAGCGGTAATAGGAAAATGATGAGAGGTTTTTCAATGGGTAGGTTTTGTAGATTTTGGCTATAAATTGGTTCAAAGTTGGTAGCTTATAGTATCAATTTAAATGGCAAGTTGAAACGGGAGCGTGATATTGGATATTCAGTCATTCTTAGGCTGTTTGTAATTATCTTTGTTTGTAAATGTACTTCTTCCCTGCGTAGAATAGAGATATACCCCATCAAACAAATACCAAGAATGAGTGAGTTTACCAAGTGACTTTAGTTATTGTCTATTTTCCGACCATAGTCTAGTCTTTACTGTCACATTATTTAGATATTCAGAGGCATTACACTGGAATAGTTTTTGCATGCCAGCAGAGAAAGTAAAAACTATTCCATTTTCCAGCTGCTCCAGTAGCAGGTAGCAGTGAGAAGTGGTTCCATTTTAAAGTAAAAAGATTCACTGGGGTGGAAATTTTAGCCTAATTTTGAAATTTTGAAAATCAGCCTTCCTATATTGGCTAAAACAAGCTTCTTTCAATGCAAATGACCAAAAAAAAGGTTGATATGTAGTACATTTTTAACATTTTAGTCTTGTGACCGGCTTTGACCAGTTTCTTGCCAAGTGTGTTTTCACCAGGGTGGACAGCTTTTATTTCAATTTCTCATTGGGGTGGAGATCACTCAGGTTCAATTACCTTGGTTGAGTCATTTATTCACTGGGGCTTAGATTAAGGCTATTTTAGAGCATTTCTTCACCGGGTTATTCACCGGGGCGGATCTGACCGGGTCACTAATTCAGGGGTGTCGAGATGGTTTCAAGACCTATTTGGTATTACGGCTATAGTTTAGATAGACATTTACAAGCAATTAATCAAGTTATCTACTATCTTCTCGTTTAAAAAAGCCATAAAAGGCGGGCTACTTGTCAAATTTGAAATTTGTAGAGCAAACATGAGTAATCCTTTTACTATTTCACATTCAATATTATGTCTAAACTGTGCTAATTGACTTTATAATAAGTTTGTTTAAGAAAATCGTTTAACAAATCAAGAGAATGGATATGCAAACTACTCCAATATTTGTGAACATTGACCGTTTGTTTGACAATAGAAACCATACTAATATTAAGTTTGTCGTTTTTCATAAAGCAGAACCGAAACTAATAGATGGGGTTCTCATTTTTTTCTCTGTGAAAATCATAAACTAGTCCACGCAGAATTATCTTTCCAACGATATATAGTTATAACTGGTTTTCGGCCAAAAAATTAGCACCAAAATATAAAGACTTTTTAGGGTCTACTGGTTTTCACATGTGTAATAAATGTTCTCAATAAACCTTCTGATTCATCAATAAATCTTAACTGTTTCATATTAATGGGACTCAATAGCAATCTCAATAGGCGAAAAGAACTTCTTACATACTGTGAGAAGTGAATGAGTAAATATGAGGACGGACGGTGAACAGTTATCAGATTCAATCTTTTTGGTTGTTTTGTTGAATTCAGCTGACTGTGGTGGTTTAGTGATAGCCTTTGAACTGGTAAACATAAGTTTCATTGATGATTGCTTGTGATTGCACACTCGATTCCAAGTTATAAATCTACGTTACCTTATGTTAGGATATAAAGCTAAGCCCTGACACTGTTTACAACAGAAGCTTTATGAACTTTAATGACTTCATTGCTGATTAGTGCTATCCTAAGTCTTTAACGTTGCAGAATGAAACTGTCTGAACTGAAGTTCGGTTCACTATCATCCTCATATTGTCTCACACCCGATGTCAGTGGTGATGCATTGCAGTGGCGGATACAGAAGGTTCTCGAAGGTTTCGACGGAGAGTGTTGCATTTGCTTATATTACCTTATATGGAAGTCAGCACTCTCCGTCAAAAATATTCTGTATCCGCTATGCATTTATCGACAAAAGACGATAAAATTAAAGTATTTTGAATATTTGTGTAACAGAGCAGTTTTAAAAACAGCCCGCGGGTTGCCTTAAATGTTTTGCTATATGTTTATGGTCAAACACCTAAAGGATACAATTTGTTTTTCCTTTAGTGCAACATACATATTGACTTTACAAAACAAAATATGGTGATGAAGGAATTGATTTGCTTCTTCGTACTGTTCACAACAGGTAAGGAACCCAGGGTAACCTCGATCAACAAGTAAGGAACCCACGGTAACCTCGATCAACAAGTAAGGAACCAACGGTAACCTTGATCAACAAGTAAGGAACCCAGGGTAACCTCGATTAAAGCTAACGGATGTTTCGTTTTATTTTCAAAATCGGACCCTAACAATGCAGTGAATATTTTGCATAAAACAGACCCTAACATTTCATTATTTGGCCATTATCCCCCAGTTTGCTCTAATTTCTTACCCTTTTTACAGGTGCGACTCTCTTCTTATGAATAATTTTCCTGTGATAGTCTATCAAAAACTTAACTGATTAGATTGATTCCAGTTCAAGAATTGAAACATAAAAACATAAAGTGTAAAACCCTATTTCTATCTTTGTTAAAAGTTGTGAATATTTCTCTTCAGTCTTCAATTACGAGTTATTACATTCAAGTGAAACCATCTGCATGCATACGCGAGCAGGGAACGTGGAAACTCCGGTCGAATGTCAACCTGGTGAATCTTGTTACGCTATCGCTTCCGCTTACTATCACAAAAACAACGGAACATGGGGTTTACGGAAATATGCCCTTGGGTGTTGGGAAACGACTCCCGACTGTACGGAAAATGAATGTTTGATGCCAACGCCGGATTACATTTGGGAAGATCATCATTTTCCAAGGTTCTGTTGCTGTAAAGGAAATTTTTGTAACAGGAATCTCAAGTTGTTCAAGTAATGGATTGATAAGCTACATTATAATGGAACGGTTTTTTGCTGTATATTTTGACTGTTATAGTAGATTTTTAAGAGTTTGATTAAAGATTTCGCAACCCGAACTCGCCCTCCTTCATGAGCAAAGAATCATTGCCTACACACTTTCTGATATCTACAGGCGTCTTTTCGAGTATGGTTTTTTCTAAAATTGAGGTCTCTGAGGAGTAGGAAAGTCAAACACCTTATCCAAGTGCCTTTTTGAGAACCGCCACCATGTATCCGCCACCGGTAGGGTAGCACCTTTTATTTGAAACCGCTGGGTGTCAGTGATGTGAAGGTCGAGTTGTGAAGGTCGAATTAGGGTTGTATGATTATTGAAAAATGAAAATATCTTCCTTATTATGATTTCCTAAAATATATCTGTATTAATATTAATTGAATAAAGAAGGTTTTGAGTATATTTTTCTAAAGAAGTATTTTGTAAATATATAAGTGTTATACGTAAAATATTATAACCCAAAAATATCAAAAATCTTACAACTAATCATGGAAAACTTTTGAACGTTCGAACTTTCCACCGGTATAAAACATATTCATATTCATACAGAAGAGTTATTTGCAGTCAAAGTTGCAAAGAATGATGAAAATGACAAAAAGAGCTGAAAAAGCCAACTTATGACAAATATCTTAAGTCAGGTAAGGAAATTGGCTATACTGGCTTAAAAGTCTTTTATATTGTTTTTTGAGAGCTTTCGAGTGGTATAAATGGTTACAGGCAGAAATAATTTTGAAATTCCAAAAAAATACTACCCTTAGGGTTTTGTCTGAGGAAAATAGATAATGACCGAAAAAAGGGTGACACCATGCTCGGATTTTAGACGATTTTCAGGATGATTATGTCACCTAATTTCACGACCATAACCGTGAAAGCGACCGTGGGTTCCAGGTTGACGTCCTAATGGTTTCTTTACTTGAGTAAGGTATATTTAATCATCACCTCATGTTCGCGTTTTGCATGCTTGAAAAAATTACACATAAAGATTTTGCTGGACCGGGATTATGTACAGGTTCATTATTATTATTACAAAGATATTATTAATCACTTTCTAAATAGCCCCTTGCGTAACCTCGCCATTCACGCTAGATAGTTTGAAACTCTCTCAAATAATACTCTTTCGGAAAATATTGGATTGTGAAAACGTTTTTTTGTCTTTGTAATGTAACCCTTTAGAGACACTTTTATTTTCTGAAAAAGTATCCTTATCTCTGGTACATACCCACCACCGTTTGTGCTCAAGTATCTCCCCCAGTAGGATTTCTAATTATCGGAAGAGCAAGGCATCAATTATTGCCAGTAATCTGGTCGGCACTGCCGATTGATTAAGAGCCATCACAATTATTGTCCTCTTATTCTTGGGTACTAATTGGTTAAAGATAGTGTATGATGTCATGCCCAGTCAAAACACGAAAACTACTCCAAATTAATGTCGTTAAATAAAATTGCGTCAACTAGTTTAGGAAGGGAACTCTATTGCCATGGTAACTACATACGAAAGAGGATAAACATAAGAAAAATCTGTGGTTTTGTTATTGTCATCAGAAAGACATTAAAAGTGATCGAAAAAAAGGAGTTCAATGCCATAATAATAAAGTATGACGTCAGTTCTATAAGACTCTCCTTCACTTTTTGAAAAGTTCCAATGAGGAGACTTGAAGAGAGCAATTACGATGGAGAGTTTGGATTTTGATGGAATTACGTAAAGAAAAATGATGACTTTGCTTGACGCACTTTGACAATACTTGACCGCCTTTTTTGTACGTGTCTCTCTTTTTACGAAAACGAAACGAAATATATATTTATACGAAATCTATGTTCTGAACCGTGTCACTAATCATTTGATTCGTGTCACCGAAAATTGCCCCATATGTCATTGAAAAGCTTTAGTGCAAGAAAATCAGCTCTTGCACTGCAAATTAGCATCTAGCATTTTGTTTTGAAAGTACTACGAATAGTTCTTACAAAAAGGTTTGAAAATTTCAGAATTGAAAAAAAGAACGAATAGAGAGGAATGTGATATTAAAATGACAGTGAAATTTCAATAATTGGTAATAATTTGTATTTTTGAAAGGATACCGGGTATATTTATGTACATAATAGTTTGTCGGGAAGACTAGTTATTAATATTATTGAGATAATATAATATTTACAGTATTAATACAGGCTCAAAAACTGACAAACAAATATAAAAAACTAATGCATATCAAAGCAAAAAAAAACACCAGCAAATTGAAACAAACAAAAAAGATTTTAACAGTGAAACAAATTAGACTAAAAAAATCCCAAAAGAAAGCAGGCAAGTACAAGCGAATATTGAGAAATAATAAAAAATATATTCAAACTGAAAATAATACATTATTAACTGGCACAAAATGTAATAAAGGGTCATCCAGCCCTCTCAAATGAGTTTGACGTCAGCTTTTTTGGGGAATACATTTGTAAACAGAGATTTAATCATAAAACAAACAGTCCATGACATCAGGGAAAAATGGTAAAAGGATTTAGATAAAAATTATTTGATGTCACGTTAAAGTTTGCTCTGAGGATATAGCATGAATAAGCTTGAGAAAAGAAACTAATTAAAATGGAAATATAATTTAACAAAATGATCCATTTCCTTGTTCAGGATGAGGAATTACGTTAATTGTAAATTAGTGTGCAATTGATTCTGTACAAAGGGCTGACCACTCCATCACATATCTTGTACACTTAACAAATAAGATTTCACTTTTTTAAATTCATATGAAAAATAATATTCTTCTAAAGTGCTAATAAAAATATCATTTTGTTGTTTTAGTCATCAGTTAAGAAAAAAGATATTTAAACCATAAAAACTCTAAAACATACCTCTATTTACAAACAGCAGTTACTTTATGACATAAATACCATTACTAATCTCCTTTACTACAGTATAAATCTTTTAGAGATTTCAGTTCTTCTATTAAAGCTTTATTTTGGTTTTCTAGTACAGCTACTCTATTTTCGAGACATTTTACATATTCTTTTTTTTTCCGCCTGCATTCTCTGGCTGCTTCCCTAAAAACAGTAGAATAATGACATTAGACTTGAGCATGATGGTTAGTTGAATTGAAACAAATTGAATTGTGACTGAAGATTAATCCTAGAGCTTCATTAAGACCAAATTTATTTCATAAGAATAAACAAGGTCCTAAATCTTTTGATCCTAAAAATTTAGCAATTTTTTTTAAGACCTGATAGAATTCATATGTACCAACCTATTTTTGTATAGCCTCAGTTCTCTCTTTCTACCGGCTTCTTCTGCCATTTGTTGTGGGGATGCCAAAGTTGCACTTTCCAGTCCAACAGGGAGTGAACCTTTAATTGTGTATGCCTGAAACAAGTAAATAGCAATTTTCATTATCAGTCATCTATTAACCAAAATCTAATAGAAAGAAACAAATAATGGATCAAATAATTGATTCCAAATAGGTTTAAAAACTATACCTGTCCATCATTTAGCTGAACCACCGTGCCATTGGATGGAGGAGCAATGACACCGTTAAGTTGAATACTTTGATATTGTTGTTGTGCTTGTTGTCGAGCCTGCTGATGAGCCTGGTGTTGATGCTGCTGCTGCGCTTGATGTTGTTTCTCTGTCAATTCTTCTGGTCCTCCAGGACTGGAATCGTTACTGCTTCCATTGTCATCATAGTTTTCCATTTTGACTGGGGAATCAGCTTCCAAATCATCAAGAATTTTTCTAAAAAAGTAATGGTGACATTATAATTAAGCAATGGTTAATACTATATGTTGTTGCCTACTACATCAATATAATATTACCGCAATTTTTCATAACGGATTTGATAGAGTTTGATTGGTTTTATATTCGATCACTATGCATTCAGCAATCAAATTGAATCTCTATCATTTGATTTCAATTGATTAACATTGTGTAAATATCAGTCAGGCGATAACCTGCAATCCTCGGTACAGGTTCCAGTATTCAATCGCGATATTATGTTCAACCCGTCAGTCAGAGAATCCATCCAAAAAAGCGTCCTAATAATATTACCAAAATTAAAATTAGCGTCAACTTTTTACGAAGGAGTTTGCAAAAAAAATAGGTTTATAAAACAATACTGTC
>JAUJPO010071754.1:0-11679 GCA_032270745.1 Tiaropsis multicirrata
ATAAGGCTAGAGAATGAAATTAAATAGTTATCTCACAAAAGGAAAAACTTGAATTGTTTGGGTAAAAAAGGCTATATATATTTAAAAGGCACTAAAATCTAGAGGCAATAATTTTTCTTGAAATTTATCCTTATCCACAATATCAGCAATTTCATGAGGGATTTGGTTCCATAACCAGGTAGCACTTGGAAAGAATGAGGATGCATACACTTGTATTCGAGCATGGGAATGTCTGAATCTTAAGGTGGAACAGCGTTGACGTTGTGGAATACTTTCTGGGTCAATTTGTTTTGATTTGTGGTAGATAGCATGCATCATTTTAAGTTTAGCAATGGATCTGCGATCATGGAGTGTTTTTAGTTTAGCTTTTTTCCTTAGCATGGTGGGACTGCTATGCTACATATTAGGGTACTGCTATGCCGTTACGTGGGAAATAAAACACCCCCACCTCTATGCGGTTACGCGGGACTGAAAGGGTTAAACAAGAGACGACTAGTTGCCATGTATATATATCATGTCTTTGAAAAACAAAAGAAAGAACACAGTAAATGAATAAGTTTTAAGAAAAGGGTAAAATTATTATTGTCATCCTTAAAACTGAAACTGTAACCAAATAGAAATTTTAAATTTTTTGCATTTTTCACAAAAGACCTTCCACAAAATTTTGCATCCTTATGTCATTGTGAAACGTTTGGTTCAAAACTAGACTGTTTTCATTTGTACTAACTTCCTTTTTTGATCTTGTTAAATTTTACACTGAGGACAATGAAACTGGATCCATAACCTATTAGTAGAGGGCCTTTTGTAATTGTGCTTGATATCTTTAGTCAAAGCACTCATTATATAACACAACCCTTTTTTCTTAAGTTGAAATTTCCAATATTTAGCTTGAAACCCTGGTTTTGTCCGAAAAAAGTAACAAAGTGTCCAAAATAAAAATTGGGACCTATGTGATTTTTATTTTAGACACTTTGTTACTTTTTTCGGACAAAACCAGGGTTAAGAAAAAAGGGTTGTGTTAGTGTCATTCAAAATGTTACTCAAATAGATAGATATAATAGCATAATAGATAATAGTATATTTCTGTACTGGGGTACAAAAGGATCATTTTGACCTTTTTAATCAAAATTTCCCATAGAGATGCCCTCTGTTATAACTATAATATAGGAGAAGATCAATGCTATATGAAATTATAAAACATTTTTTAATATAAAGTAGAGTAAAGGCAATTCATTATTCTTCACAATCAAGAGTTTCGTAGCCATCAAAAATAATTTGCATATAAATATATGTCAGCCTAAACATTTTAAAATAGTTTTCCTTTGTACTGTAAACAGCCCCATCACTGTCATATCTATAAAGTACAGAAAAGTGCAAGGCTTAAAGCATCGTACAATGTCTAGCGCAAATGAAATTTTGAATATTTTGACCAACCAAATTCCAATCATTGAATGTGCTTCATGTTGTTTAGCTCTCATTTCTTATCCTCACAATTTTATGTACACCTGAGACGGGCATAGAAATTGAAGCAAGCAAGAATGCCCACTTTGTTTTTGCTGGAGAGCTTCGATACACTTCCTTTTAAATTGTTAATTCAAATTTTGTAACTCCTCTTATTTAAAAACGACAATAGAATGTTAAGGTTTTTTGGTAATGTTTTGACTGTTTTATAGCTGACCGAAATCAAATTCCACCTGAACACCTCTCAATTTTAATGTTTTTAAATTTTTCAGACAAGCTCCACCATCCACCGTTCTTCATCAATGGAAACAAAACCGTGCAAAGATTGGTTCCCAGTGCTCTTGGCTAACATTAAAGATGGCAGCACTTGATGAGAAGATATCCTCATTGAACAAAACACACACATCCTTAAAAACAAGCCGAACAGTTAGAAATCACACATTTGACGAGGCAGCGAAAAAACAATTACAACTAAATAACAGAAACGAATTTCATGACACATCTCTGGCAGATTGTGGGTGTAGTAGAACCAGACCATTAGTTAATAGTCAATATCACAAATATCTACGTCAAAATGATTACATCCCACCTATCAATGATCAGAGTAATCTTTATCGTTGTCATTGCATTGGTGGAAGTGTTCGTTGTCGATTATGTACAAAACGATTCAAAATAGATAGCTGCTCACAAACCAAAGCTGAACTTGATCAAAATTATCATCCAATTCTATCACAACAAAGTGGTAGGTTGTTTGTTATTAGATCTTATTATTTATATAATTTTTTAATAAAATGGCATTAATATCAGTCAGTGGTCACAAGAAAAAAACATTGGAATGATTTTAAAAGTAAAGGATGACACTTCTTCTTCAAGATGCTGGGTGGGTATGTGAGGGTCTAGGATAACTGGACAAATCATAATTTGAAATTTCTTTATTCCTTGAATGACATCAATTATAAGTTGGGTGGAGAAAAAGATTAGGGTTTTTGTGGGAAATAAAAGAGTTGAATTGAAGGGTTTAGGGTTTTACAGGATTGGCATTGGTACTGTAAGTTCTTAAAAGTATATTTAACTTGGTTGCTCAACTTTTATGTTTTAAGCAAAGGAAAAATGTTAACCAGATCATTTTTGAGGAAAGGGATTTCTTTCAAGATGTAGCTTTGTATCTTTTTAAAGGCACATTTAATTTGTTGTTTTACAAGCAGATCTCCTAGCCTTTATCTAGATTAAAATAATAATATTTTTCCTTGCACACAAATTTTATCATTTATTTTATTCATACAGTTCTATCAAGGAACCAAATTTCAAATAATTGGTGATAAAAATTTGTTTTTTTTTGCCAAAATCAGGGTTGCTCGGGCCTGTAGAATAACAAATTGAATTTGTGTTGCCTAAAACCATCCTCGATTGATTTTGAACACTTAAATGCCTAGTCATCTTGAGTTGTTCAATTTGTTAAATAGCAATAACAGCAGGCCAAGGCATTGGGGGAGACTGAGACGGTGTTGGACTGGTACGACTGTTACAGCCAGGGTTTTTTCATTTTTGATGATTTGACTAAATGAACACCTCCAGTTATATTTTGAAATTCAGACAGTAAGTTTAATGCATAAGCTTAACGCATAAGCTTAACTAAACGCTCAAATTCTAGTGGTTTAAAAATATCAAATCAAGTGGGATGATAGTTGTTTTTGAGGGGTTTTGAAATTGTTTATTCCAGTTCTTTTAGTTGTGAGGAGATTTCCTGATGATTGTATTAAATTTTGCACATAATATGTCATATATTCATTTTTTGCGGTAAGTTGAGGTCCTAAAAGTGTCATTTTGTATGTTCTTGATTCTTTTTTCAGACGTTTCATTGGCGTATCTGCTGGAAGAAACACTTCGGAAGCAGAGAATCAACACCAAAGTCACAATAACAAAATCGAAGAAGAAAAAGTAAGATTGATTTTCTTGTTTGATAAATTCTGCGTACACGTGCATAGAGAAGCAGTTGCTAATCAATCGCAAAAGTCATCACATTTGCTTATTCTGGAAATTTTCCTGCATTCTGTGTACATTAAAAAATTTGTAATATTAAACCTTTGCATTTGATGCAGAATATTAAGTTACAAGAACAACAAGTTGTCAGTGTATTTTGAATACTCATTGTATATTTTGGAAAAACATGTGTTTCATTGATGTCATTTTTTTTCATTTTAGAAAACGTCCACAATCGCTAGCCACTCATTTGCCTGGCGGAGAAAGTAAGTAATAAACATGATAGTCTTGATTGAATTATTTTTCATTCTTTGAAATGGACCTTCTTGGCGTTTTGTGTGCGTTCTCGACGAATTTGTGAGACCATTCCTCTAATTGTAGACATTCTTTAGACCTTGGCTTCGAAAAATTGTATTCGTCTTCTCGAGAAAGTGAATCGTGTAAAGTAAAGGGGCTACCTTAAGGGAACTAATTTTGGCGAGTGGGCAAAATCAATTTTATTTTTAATTTTGGCGAGTCACCGTACTTTAATTTGCCGAATGACAGACTAAAACTTCTCTATTTTACCGTTTTTGGGCAATTTCGATCAAAAAGAGGGGTGATTTTGGTTAAAGGCTATAAATATTAATTTTGGTGAGAACTTATTTTGGCGACCCATCACTTTTTTTAAATTTTCTAAAATCGCCAAATTCGCCAAAATTAGTACTCGCCAAAATTAGTTCCCTTAGGTATTACACAAAGAGATAATTTGAAAAAGTATTACATAGCAGAGTTTACTACTCAAGAAAAGTGATTTTGTTTTAAAACCCTCGTAACATTCGACTTATTCTTTTATTTCAGAAGTCGCTTTAAAGGCAAAGAATAAATCGGAACGTTCAAAGTCTGACGAATATTCAAGGAAACGATACGCAGCCTCTGATATTTCCAGTAAGTTCCTTTCGAAATTATTTCTCACACTCAAGTTTTCCGTAGTAAAGTAAAAATTAGTAAATCTTAAAACGAGTTGGGAGAATGAAGCATCGCAAATATACTTTTTTTTGGGCTTCTCTGTAGCTAACATTTGTATTGGCGGGATAACATCTTCTACTTTTTGTACAAGGCAATGAATAATGCAAAACAGAAAGATCTATCTCATCACAGTTCTTTTTCACTTTTTCTTCGCAGTAATCTTAGCACGTCACTAATAATATTTTCATTTCTGACTAGTTTTGCAATAGCGGTTTATTTTTAGTTATACTTTTTACACCATTTCAAACACTGTTAGTTTAGTGTATCAGTTAATGGCGTCATATTGGAAGTCATTTCGTTCAAACTGTGTTGTAAAGTGAATCATTTAAAAAATTGTGTCATTAATTATTCACCATTCTCCTTTTTTTATATCCTTCAGGTAAACTAAAGAAATTTCGAAAGCTTTCAGAATCCTGTGACAGCGCATCAAAACCTTCAACCCCGACGAATGAACTCTCAAGTCCTTTATCACAAAGTCTTCCTGCGACTGGCTTGTCTGGTCTGAAGAAGAAGAAAGGCACTAGCGCCAACTATGACATTGATAATATCGTAATACCGTACTCCATCGCATCTTCAACTCGTGTTGAGCGCATTCAATACAAAGAGATTCCTACTCCTGGATGGAGAGCAGCGAACGATCTCCTTAACGACGAAGAAACGGAATTAGATGTAAGTTTCCATGACAACAAAGTTATAATGTGAAAGGGGAAGGCTGGTACCATAAGACTTAATCGCTATTTTGTAGCTGATTGAAAATCGTTTTAATTCTTTATATATCAATAAACCGATAAAACACGTTGTCTTTTTGTTCCGAAGTCGTTCATAAAAAGATAACATTTATTGGTTTACCTTCTCTTAACTCGAACACAATAGTTTCTAACACAATGAAAAGCTACATTCAATTTAGCCTGAATGTTAGCATTATATCTTAACTTACAAGTCGCTTGAATTTCAACTTATAAGATAAGTTATTGTTAGACAATTTACGAATCAGATTGCTGTAAAAAGAGAAGAACTCCTTTATATCAGATTTAAACCGAACCATGAATTAACCCTTACACAACGTAGTGTTTTTGAAAGAAAAAGTGAAAGTTTGCCACAATCTTTTTACTGAAAATCAATGCTAAGGCTGAGATTAAGAAAACAAAACGTTTTAACTGCAAGGGAAGACTTTTTCGCGCTTTAAGAAGGGTGTTATTACGGTTCTCTCGAGAAAATGCATTTTTTAAGAATTTAAATATTATTAAGAACATCAATAAGAACACCTGGGCTGAAAATTGTTGGGAAAATATGCGAAGTCAGCCTCAACCAAGCGTTTACTCTTTCTATAAGCATTTGATTTACCGGTATATGCTTTTAATAAAGGCCCTTAAAGAGAGATTGTCTCGAGCCATAGTCAAAAGACTGTGCTGTGGTACGGTAAAAAATACTTCATTTTCATTTTTTTATCGCGTGATCTAATAAATATTACATTTCCTTTATTTCCAGCATGAATTGACGGACGATGAGACATTCTCAGAAAGACACGGACGTTGCGAAGTCACAGAACAAAAACGATTCACGGATTATTTTCAACCTGTACGGCGACAACGTTCAGTTCGAACGACGAGCGAAGGACCTAATTCTGAGCCTCCTTCTCCTCACATGATCGACGAGCGATCTCTTATTAACACACCTGTTGAATCTCCAAATCCAATGAAAATTCTGCAGAATCGATTAGCTAATCTTTACGAATGTACGGAATTTGAGCGTGACATACCCTGGATACCGCGAAAATTTCCTCTAACAGAACTTGAAACTACGAAGCTGGAAGTATTCAGTGCTCCGCCGTCGCCTTGTTTTGGGGAGCCACCCAAGCGAATACCAAAACCTTCGTCCTTATCCCGTTCTCCTTCATATACACACCTTGCGAACACAACGCCACGAAATTCTCCTATCCCGTCACCGTCACCTCTTGCAAGCCCTCCTACACCTGAATCAAATTGGACAGTTAAAGTCCTGAATAATTCAGACAATCGAGACATACCTATTGCGCTTGCTCCCACGTTGAATGATAAGCAACAACGGAAAGGCATTGTTTTGAAATTAGCCAAAAGATGACGTCATTTGGCTTAAAATTTAAAATTTTCGCGGAATTATTTTTCTTCGATGGTTCATATTATCTGATCTTTTCTTTTTTCTGAAAGATTTTTCCTTTGTAAAATTTTGTAAATACTTTATTCCAGTTATGTTTTTTCTCTCTTTTTTTCGAACTGACTATATTCTTTGAATAAGCTATTAAAAGATGAGACCAGAGAGATGTGAAGAAGAAAATAATAAAAACATAAAAAAATCGAATAACAGAAAGAAAATGGAAAATGAACAAAAAAATATTTTCGTTGTTTTTTTTATGGTTCTATAATCTTTCGACCAATTAACTTCAGGATGTTAATAAATGATTGACAATGACAATCCAGGGAAATTCAAAGGTTTATAGATTATAGATTAATAACTTCTGTCAAAGAAACGATTTATGTTTGGAAAATTACTCAGCAACAATTACGTAGCTGGAATTTCAATCATAGAATTACCTTAGCTCAGACCTGATACTGAGCAGAATTCACCTACAACCTTTGTGCATTGCCTATCCCCTGGAAGAGCTTTTTGACCAACTTAAAATTTGTCCCAACTCTTCTTCTACCTGTCAGACGACTATAGGGATTGTTGCGAGGAAGGCAAAATTATGTCTATCCTACATAGTTCAAACCCCCTCTCCTTTAAAGGGGGTTGGGGATGACACCTTCCGGAAAACCCAAGAAGGGGAGGGATCGCGAATTTTCCAGTGAAAAACGACTTTCTTTCTCAAACTTGAGAAAATGCACTCACAATTTTATATTTTGTCTTGTGAAATTTTAAAGCATTTATTTTTGTTAAAGATTTCCTTTTCTTGAAACCTTTTTACCTAATGTTTGTTTGAAATTCCATGATTGTAAATAGTATTTTTTTCAAGGGGCTATTGCATTTTCCATAGTACAAAAGTGTTACGAAGATTAAGGATAGGTCAATTCTAAGAAGAAATGGGGGGGGGGGTGGATAAGACCCCTTTCCGAATTATGGTCCTAATATAAGAAAAGGCCCAATAGGTTAAAACTGTTTCAACTTCAGTTGAACTGCAATCTGACAATGTCTGTCTGTCTGTGTGTATGTCCCAAAAACTTTGGGGCAGACTGGAGGAATCAAAACTTGTCGAATTTGTCTGAAATTTGGTACACTTGTTCCTTGGGCAAATCCCTGGGGGTAATTTTTTCATTTTTTAAAAATCTTGATTTTTGAGGCCTGGGGACGAGTTTTTCGTCAAACGGAGGCTAAAACTTTGAGGCAACCTGGAAACATCAAAAATGGGCGGATTTGCTTAAAATTTGCACACTTGTTCTTTGGGTAAATATCTGGAGGTAACTTTTTCATTTTTTTCAAAATGTTGATTTTTGAGGCCTGGGGACGAGTTTTTCTTCAAAACGAGGCTAAAACTTTGGAGCAGCCTGGAGACTTAAAAAATTGTCGGATTTGGCTGAAATTTGGCACCCTTGTTCCTTGCGAAAATTATCATTTTTGGGGCCTGGGGGCGAGTTTTTAGCCTAAACGAGGCTAATACCTTTTAAAGAATGCTAAAGTTTTCCCTTTACAATGAAATTTACAATTGGGCCTGCGAATGATTTGAAAGATACTGAAGTTGAGCCATTGCGGTTAGCACGTTCGACAGTATTCTAAATGTTCGATTATTGGTAGAGGCGAAATCACATATAGCTGTCACTTTTTTGGTGCATTTTTTATAGGCCAAGATCGATCTAAGAATTTTTTTCCTTTCAAAATATACCAGTGGATACCCCTCAAAAACTACAAAGCTGTATTTTTTGCTCTCACAACCACCAGACATGATTTAACATTAAGGGTTTTTACTTTTTACCAACCTCTTATAAATGTACTTTCAAATAATGCCCATATTTACGATAATAAAATTCGAAGTCTTTTCGTCTTAGAGAAAAATCAATTGCATTTAAGGTCTAAAACTTATACTTTTTAGGTACCTATACTGCCTATACATACGGTAGATATGGAAAAATCGTTTTCTTTGACATTGCAAAGAAATTAGTAGAGCCCCAAAGAATGTGATTAGAGCACTTTTATCGTGGTGGCCAATATAGCCTGGAGATCGACTTTCCCAGAATATACCATGGAGGTAAGAAAAACACATGGAGACTCAACACATACTATTCTATTGTATCAATCTTTGGAAGCAAATTGTTGCTTGCTTGCTTTGGGAAAAATCAATTACTGAGGCATGCAGTCATGGGAATATTAAATCTCAACTCCTTGAATAAGAAAATTTTATATACTTTTAATTGTTGCGTAATCAAAAATGAGACGTGCTTGCAAAAATAAGCACAAAATTCTTTATTTCTAAGCGTCCCCTCTCGTGGAATCGCCCATAAATTTTGAATATTTTTAGATATAGGTGAATGATAACCTTTTACCTATCACATATCAAAAATTGAAAACAGCTGCTACTTTAAACATAAAGATATTTGCGAGAGAGGCTTTCGCTTAAAACGGCCCTAAATTCGCGAAATTCATAAAAAAATTGTTTGGTAAAGTGTGACCGATTGAAGTACAAAATTCTCTGACCTTTAATACATTTTAATGACATTCAAACAAGCATTTTTCTTAAAATTATGTAGGTTTCAATCCACAAAACATCTCCGAACATCTCACACTTTAGTTCTTATAATTCATTTTTTGACTGATTTTGCTTCCAATGAGTGATAATTAAAGAAAGCCGTGTTTTTCTTACCTTCATGTGTATACCAAAGTGTCACAAATTTGAACGTGTTTTTGACCAAAATCAGAGGCAAATGCATGATGGGCAAGAAATCCTGAAAAATGCAACTATTGATTTAGGAATGAATTTTTGACAAGCATTTGGGTCATTGAATCATGATTTAGCATTAGAATTGTATCCTTCAGTTTTGAGTAGGAAGTTTGTGGTTTTTGAGGCGTTTTAGTGCGTAGTTTTTGAGGGATTTTTTCAATATTCAGGAACAATTTTGACTTTATTGCGCCAATATAATTGATTAAAATAACACAAAGAACATTGTATTGGTATCAGTAGCAGTCAAAATTTGAGTTTGAAACGAAACGAAGTTATCACGGAAAAACCATTTTGTAGGTTTTTAGGGGTAAAACGCAAAAATACGTTTATTTCGTGTGATCATTAAAATTGATAAAACCTTTGCACAAAAGATCACGACCTAGGAAGACAATCACAGACAATAACTAACTTTCATCAGAAAAGAATTCAGCCCAATATAAATTCTAACATTAGTAGATAGAGGGTACCTCATTTTTTGTAGGTTTTGTGGATCCACTGGTAGGTCAGACTTTAAACGTTGTTTGCCGGTTCGCCCTACTATCGCCAGTTACATAAAAGAAGTAGGGTTTGGTACATGCTAGAAAGAGAGTATTTGACGTTCGAAAAAGGTGTTTCCAAAAGAAAACGCTCTTTTTAAAAGACAAAAAATTCTTACAATTAAAAAAATATTTTAGATTTCATTTTACGATTATATTATTATGTGCGATGGTAAACTTCATAATTGTCCATAAATTCACCTGCTCGAACAAGCATTCTCCTCGTTGATCTAAAAAGAAGAAGAGTCAGATTATAGGCATATTTTTTATAAATAATATTTTTGTTGCGAGGTCATAACCAGTATTGGATCAACCTGAGGCGAGTGAAAATGATAACAAAGCCAAGCAAAGCCTCTTATTGGCGAGTAGTGACGAGTGATGCATAAATTTTCATCCACTGAAAGGCTTCTTTCTCTTGGTAATCTTCCTGGTGATGATGCAAGAGGAAATTTTATCAAAAAGCTTTGGTTCAGGATTCATAAAATAAGTATAGCGACCTTTATAAAGGGTCCAACTCAAAGGCGGGGGCAAATGCATCAAACTCGATTTGATACATTTGATTTGACCATATCAAACTCAACTTTTTCCAAAAAAGTAAAAAAGAAGAACAAAATTCAATTTGACTAGGTTTGACAGCGAGCAAACTTTTCATCAAACAAAATTGGTTCGTCAAACTAAATTTCGAGAAAATAGAATAGAGGGGTGGGTTTTTTATCCTTACCTGTTCTTAGGTTTCATCATGCTTCTTCTTGGCCTCATATCACGCGGTATAATTCGTTCTGCCTCAATCTGTTTTTCGCGCAGGCGCTCTGTTTGATCTCGTTTCATGACGAACACAAAAACAAAAGTAAGGATTAGAAGAGAGATGATCACACCAGCTATGATACCGATCGTCTTCTTGGCTAGAATGAAAAAGAGGTTGGGTACAAAGTTATTCACAGTTCTTTTTTAATTAATAAACGGGGGAGGGGGAGGTATTAATAAGGTCCACGGGGATTTGAAAAAAAATTAACAATCGGGAGGGCGGGAGGAGTTTATTCGGTATCTAAGAGTAAATGAGATAAATGAAAAACAGTGCCGCAGAAACGAAACAAATATTACGGGTCCAATTATAAGGAGGTCCTGTCATGGTTGGGCCGACGAGCCAACAAAAAAAGTGCTTAAGCCACCCGTGTGACTACGGTACTGAAACATAAAATATACATACCTGTATCCTTAATAAGCTTGCATTGTCCAACTCTGCCTGCTCCCTCGTAACCATCTTTGCAGATACAAGCGTAACGACCTTCACCAGCAAAATCATAACAATATGCGTTTTGATCACAAAACAATTTGTCGTTGGCTCCTCTTGCAGAATCCACGGAACATTCGTCCAAATCTAAAACAAAGAAGTTTGTTGGAAACATAGAATACGTAACATCATAATGATAACGTGGAACCATAATACCATAGTACCATAATACCGGGTAGTCAAAAAAAATAAAATTTGTTTTTCATGTTTTTTGCACTTTTAACTTAAAAAAATAATTATACCAAATTTAAAATGTTATACCTCAAAATTTAGGTTATAATAGCATCCTATATTATTTTTAATAAAACTTGTACGAGCCCGAGACGCCGTTATACACCAGAAGTCTTTATAAAACATTATTAACCGGTTAGGTCAATACGAGTTAAATGCGCTCTTTTGATTGGTTCTCAAGCGGTCAATATACATTAAGGGAACTTATTTTGGCGAGAACTAATTTTGGCGAGCAGCGAAAATCGTAATGAAATTTAATTTTGGCG
>JAUJPO010071765.1:0-11679 GCA_032270745.1 Tiaropsis multicirrata
TTTGGTTCTTTGAGAGCATCCCTTTACATGATAGAGGTTAACACGTTTATGCCATTCTCTCAAAATGGTAAAATTGTGGGTTACTTCGGGAACGGGAAGAATTTTGTATCTCCATCGTCAAGACAGATAACCTTTTTTCAGTTTTTCAAACTGCATGAACTGGTGAGCCACGCGTTTGAAAATGTCTTTTTTATACGTTGTTATGGTGTATTAAAAATACGAGTGTTAGTGAATTTGCCGTGTTTGAACTGTATATCCTTATAATAATAAGTCTGAAAATATAATTTGGCCAAAATGATTTTTTTCATCTCTATTAAGCGTTGAATAAATTTTTGTCCTCTTGGTTATACTATTTTGAAACTTTCACAAAATCAATTCAGACACACGAACTATACAGGGCCTGAAATGTCTTATCAAAGTTTAATTTTTTTAAATAAAAAAGCTGAGCGAGCAAACAAATAATAATTCGAAAAAAGTGGTAACAATCTTTGTACGTGTCATGTGAGAGTATTTGTTTGGGGTGAATTTTACAGAATTGGGTTGCGTGAAGAATAGTCAGAAAGTCTGCGGTATACTATCTTCGCTTTTTGACTTGATTGATGGCGCTGCGATAGGATTTTTCCACCATCAGATTGTCAAAGGCAAAAAGTAGTTGAGCTCCAGCTCCTGGACTACGACTACGTGAAGAAAGGAATTTCGTTTAAAAAAAATTAAACTTTGATAAGACATTTCAGGCCCTGTATAGTTCGTGTGTCTGAATTGATTTTGTACAAAGATTGTTACCACTTTTCTCGAATTATTATTTGTTTGCTCGCTCAGCTTTTTTAATAAAACAAAACTTTAGTAACAAATTCACTCGGGCTTTTTTCAGTATTATTCAGTATTACCAGTTCCTTTTTACCCTTTACTGTACTGTCTTTAATGATCGTTGTTCATTGTTCACTTAATAGCCAACAAACAGGTCCATAAAATATTGCATTATCAGCAGCAGCTGAAACCAACATGACGTCAAACAAGTTTTATTATGTGTACTTTAATTTCAGTAATTTGGTTTGATAAGTTGTTGAGTATAATGAGAAATTGTTCAGGAAATTGTCCATTAGCATGGAACGAAACTGAATGTAACAGAGCAACGTACAGTAAACCAGTTTTTCTTTATTTTGCAGTATATATATTTGCATACAATTTTTAGCTAAAAAGCAATTCTCATAGTCTGTTATGTTCGATTTATAACACAAAGCTTAGGAAGCTTTTAGGTGTTCTTAACTTCTCTGAATTCTAGCCTTATAATAATATTTTTTAATACATATGTTCTTAATTTGAAAAGGACCCTTCTTACATATCGTTTACATTTCCTTTTCTAGCGTTTGAAGCTTTTTTTCTTATAATGGGTTGTTCTGATATAAAAAACGTATCTTATGTCCGACCCTTAAATAAAAATGACACTATTCTATTCAATTTTGCAATTAATCTATCTGTGGTCCATTGCTGCGCAGTCTTCCTCAGTTATACTCACTGGAAGTCGTAGGGTGTACGTTCAGGTTCTTAATGGTGTTTTTCACAATGGTGTTGTTTCTCCTACCAATGATACGAAAGCTCGGCCTTTGTGAATGATGTAATAGCTTCTTAGAATTCTCAGGTGAGATATTGCTTACCTCGACAATAAATAAATCAATGAAATGAAATAGGCAATCAAATTGTTGCTGTGGGCTTATCACACATTAATTTTGAATAATCGATAAAACTTTATTAGAACGTGTTCTTTGGTTATAAAGTTTTTAAAGCTTTTTAAGCTTTTTTGCGAACATTTATATCATTCAGGAATAGGGAAAATAAAATGATACATAATCATCATAAAAATAATAAATAAAAAAGCCGGATGGGTGACTTGTAAAAAAAATTCACCGGGCCACAGACCGGAAACAAACGTTTTTTTTTATGGTGGCCTTATGAATAGTCTGACGTAAATGATAATGTATTCCACATTCTTGAATGATTGTTTTTTTTCAATTGCTTAGGTTAGCAGATTTTGCTTCGGCAGAACTCTTATAAGTTGTTTACAATTTTTACATTGTTTAATAAGATTAGAAAATTGAATAGAATTGACAAACAAGCAACCGAGCTGAGAAAAGAATTGAAGCTGATTTAAAAATTATACTAGCCAAGAAGAAGAAAAGGAATCACTCACTGAAACACCTGATAGAATGAATATTTTGTGTTGGAATCGTAATGAACCAAGAATGTGGAAAGTCCAGCGTATCTTAACACACCTTTTACTGGGCTTTGTTATTGTGGCTACAATCGCTGGTACCGTTTATGTCAGTGATGCTCGAAGTGGGAATCGTGATATTTCCTTGAACGGATTCACATTGGTACTCGACTTTCCAGCATGGGCAAGTCTACCTCTTCTGGTCAATATCATCTTTGGTTATGTGGCTATCGCCAAGAAAAACAGACTCTTTCTTTCGATCAAGTTGGGTTTTGATGCTTTTCAAATCTCCGGTAGAATTGCGATGATTATCTTTCTTGGAATGATTTTTAAAAGTACATACGGCGGCTGTGTGCGTTCGAATCTAACTGAAGATTCACCAAAGGGAGATGATTTTAAGGACATCGTCTCTGTGTGTGCCATTGACCTTGTCCGGTTAAAATATGGTATGCTTTTGGTTGTATTCGTAATAGAATTTTTGATGTTGTTTAATTTGATTGCTGCTTGTGTTTTTTACTGCGTCCAAAATTGTTACGCCGGTCGTCATCATCAAACTTCACAGGAACACGTTTTCGTACAGCTGAGTCCAGAAAACATGGACCAGATGAAGAAAAACGAAAAGAATTAACAAAAGTGACACCGATAGGGCATTCAGAAACTTGACCTTATTTTTTACGTGTTTTTGTTATAGGTTCTTTATATTTTTGGAAAATACAATCAGGACACATTTAACACTTTGTTGTTTGTTTATGTTTGTTTCCAGGAATTGTCTTTTTTTGTTTTCCTTTATATTGTCTAATATGCGTTATTGTCATTGAATCAGGGTTCTTTTAGCTCCTAAAATCTTCTTAAATCTTTTAAATTTGCCCCAATTTGTTAAGATGCCTTGTTGTCATTCTGTCTTGAATCAGAGCTCCCACAGATCCTCAAATCTTCTCGTTTTTGGTTTTGCTTCTCAATTCTCCTAAAATCTTCTTACTTGAAGTTCATAAATTATGAATAGTTTACATCAATAAATGCTACCTTCCATAATTGGAATCGAAATCAAAATGGTAATAGAAGCTTTGGTAGTTCAAACAACAACAACAATAATAGAAACTCTCAGGGCGGTGGATACGGGCGGAAGCGCCCTTTCGAAAATAATGAACAGAGTTATGAAGGTGGTTATGATAAACGCCAAAGGAGGTGATTGCAGCTGTGATTAAAATAGTATTTTTGTGTACTTTTTTCACGGGTAATCAGGTTAGTGTGTGAGCTATCTTTAGAAGCCGATGCATTTAGTCAGTCGGTTATTTTTTTGGTGAAGTCGGCAGAAGATCGGCCGTCCGAAGTCAAGGTCTTTGTTAATGCAATTTAATGGCAAAAGTTTCTAATTGCTTTTCTTTTACCAACCTTAATCGATTAGATTTGGTAGGTCAGATTATGTACTTGAAATTGGTTACTGTATATGAATTGTGGCAAAGATTACGTCAAATCTCCAAAAGTTACAAAATTTTCAGTCATTTCAAACAAAGGATCGTAAACCTCGAATTTTACAAACTTTTTAAGATAAGACGGAACAGATTGGTAATTTAAGCTTTCAAAGACAACTCTTATGTTCCTCAAGTTTCCTAAATATAAGAGCTTGGTCGAGTGGCTTCCTAGCCTGTACCAAACCCCGCACGCTTTACACACAGAACCTTTCTGAACGTATCAAACCCTTCGATCGTCAGCAAAGATGGACTTGGTACAAGCTAGTGGCTTCCTTCATCCTAGATGAAGCAAACGAGCCGTCTTTGGGTTCTTAGGGGGCTTATTTTCTTCATGCGATGAAACTTATGAAGTCGTTACAACACACCTTACACCATAGAAGAAACTTGTACGGAACTGAATTCTTATACTACTACTGTACAATAAAAAGATCGTACTCTAGATGCCTAAACAAAGAAATTACTGTCAAGACTGGATTCAGTTTACCAAAACTGCCGGTTGAGGAAATGGTTGTCAAGTTGGAAAGCCCAACAATATGCACCTTCAAAAATTCAGAATGCAAAAAGGAAAGAGATGTGTATGTTAAATTTAATAAAAAAGTGCCCAAGCCTTTTTACAGACCTATGGAGATCAATACAAACACTTCAAGGGGACGTAACAGAGCTAATCACTCGCGTAAGCGTAAAAGTCGATACTAATTTTTATGAATTTTATAAAAAAAAAATTTCGACATGAGAAGTTGATTTTGAAGAAGTTATTTCTTTCATACATAGATACTATGTTTTTTTTCAAGAGAAAAATGATGAAATTTAAAGACAATTTCGACACCATAAAATTTATTTGGTTAATCTTTCCATGAGAGAGGCTTTATTTCGTTTAGAGGATGTGAGGCCTATAATCAAACTATCAACAAAGTTATTTCCGCTAATAGGGAAAATATCATGCTTTGGACAAACTTTAGAATGTTCTACGTTGTTGAGTCGTCGCTAATTAATTATGTAAATATGTGATCCTTTTGCTAATCCTAATCGAGTGAGTAACAAACCATCAACAAGTGGTTATTTCCGAATTTTAAAATTCGCTTTGTCAAGTTGCTAATTACTTATGTAAATATTTGACCCTTTCGCTAATCTAATGACATCCTTTTTGTGTATGGAGATAGTTTCGGATGTTTACATCTTACTTATTATTATTTACAATTCTGGATCTAATTTGAATTCTTTAAGGGATTTACCATTCCTTCTTTCACATTTGTTAAACGGAAATTGCGCGCCTTAAAGTCATACTTTGAAATAACGAACAACAATTTCCAGCCTTTAAACCTTACCACGGAAATTCTTTTGAAAAAGCCAAAAAAATCATAATTTTTTTCCGAAAGTTTATTTTTCAAAGGCAATTTCTCGGCCAGGACAAATGATTAAGGTATGGATCAAACTTTGGTATCCTTGGAAAGTGGTTAGGAGTTATGACCAAAAGACGTTGTACCGGTAAAACGGCCTTCTTAAACCCTATGTTTACGTAGTCGGCGTGGTTAAGGTTAACAGACCCTGTAAATAAATTAAGTGTTCTTTCATTTTTTGTTGTAATTGGGATAACGTTTTGTGACACCATTTTTATGATGATGTTGTTATTGCTCTACCTGCACCCCATAGAATTCCCCAAGAACCTAAAAATTTCACTTGCTTTTATTTAGCTTGTATTTTCTAGTTTATTAAATTTCGACATAATCCATATATAATTTATATTCCAATTTGAGACCAACTCGTTCTTTAGTAAGTCTCTGAAAATCGCTTGAACCAAAGAGAAACATTTTTGTCTCGATGCAAAGAGAGTGGTCTCAAATTCTCAAACTATATATCAAGTAATTGAATAATCAAGTAAACATATACATAATTATTAAAAACATTAAAAACGCAAGCTCAAAAAAATAGAGTAAAATATGCATTATTCGATAATCGAAAGATAAAAATCAAAAGAGTAAAATTTCTTAGAACATTTTTTATTCCAAACCCTGAAAGGTGTGCACATTTGGCAAAGCTCAATTTAGTCACTTTATGTGATCCAATGCATGGGATGAAATTACAAATTAGGTGTCCAGAATTTAAAATTCTAGATAACATTGTTCCATCATCATGGTTTGGCACAACCAAAAAAAAGTTTAAAGGGTCGAAAACTGCCATTTTAGCCAACATTTTGATATCATTGAAGAAAAATCCAATAGAAAAATCTCAAAGATTCACAAATATGTAATAGTATGTCTAAAAACGTGTGGCGGCAATGCAAATCCATAACCTCCACCACCTCCCGAATGATAACTATTGCTTACTAACGAATGCTCCTCCCCAAACCCTTCAACATGCATGCCACGTTTACATATCGGACATTGCACGTACGAAACACTATTGACTTTCAACCATTCAGTCAAACATCTATCATGGTAACCATGGGAGCAGTTTAACAACACAAGTGATGTATTTTTCGTAAATGCATCTAAACATATGGGACACGTGTCATTTTTTGGTTGCCGTGGAAACCTCTCGATGCATACGCAGCAACAGTTTAAGAATCGCGTGGGAGGCTGAAACTCCCCATAAGTCACTTGGTGAGAATTCGGTAAAATAACTTCCCGTTCGTCTTCATCTTTTTCCCAATACAAAGCTATACAACATAGTTTGTCAACGTTATCAATCGAAACGGAATTACTATGGTGATCCGCCAAGCTACATTCTTCTAATCTTTTGGGATCAATGTCAATCAATTTTGTATACCGTTTACACTTTCGTTTTCCCGCCTTTTTGTTGAACCTGATTCGGATGCCGTACATCCAGCAACTTAACCGGCAACCGAGTAAACGGTACACCATGAAAAGTATAAAAATTAGAACAATGAAGAATGCAAACAAACCAAACCAAAGTAACTTTAATGCTGATTGGTCGTATGCCATCTTTGTGTGTTCTGTAGTATTTTTTAATAAATTAAATGTTTTGTTAATTCATCTGTAAAAAGAATTACACATTTTCGACCGTATGTAGCCGCCAATTGCCGCGGGGGCATTTTTATGTCCGCCTTACCCCCTAAAACCGTCCAAGTCTATTTTTCGCACTTAAATACAATATAAAAAGGTGTCAAAAAGGTTTGGATTGAGTTTAGGGGGTAATTAAGTAATTAAATGGCACGCGTTGCTTTTGCTTTTCATGATTCCTGTATGGAAGTCAAAACGAGTCAATACTTTCCGTTAAATCTTTTAAGTACTTTCTGTATCCGCCTCTGCAGATAGCAAAGAAAGTTACTCTTGTCAATAATGGCGGATACAAAAAGTACTCAAAAGAATTCTGACATGAACTTTTGCTTTTTTTATTATTCCTTAGTTGGAAATCAACACTCTCCGTCAAATATTCTAAGTACCTTTTGTATTCGCCTCTGGGATATCAGTTCAAATGTTATTTGGACGTTGAAACAATGTTGGAATAACGCATCCTCGATTCCAGGGCGAACCGTCGGTGGTCGCGCGGGAAAAATAAGAAAATAAGAAAAATAGGAGGCCGCCAAGTGCCTACTCTAATGTCAGAAAACTTATCGCTCTGGGTAAGAAGTTGGAAATAAGGTAATTTGTCTGCTGAGTCAACCAGGGAAACTTTCCACTTCTTGATTGCCCATAAATCTCTGAATTATCTGAATGTTTTCACCTCCTGATTCAAATTTACGATTGACATCAAAACATAGTCACAAGAAGAGATGGAAACGCTTGGGCCGTCGCTTAAGCTTTTTGCCTACGGGCAAAAATGATGTTGAAAATGGAACGACGGCCCAATGGACATGCAATGGTCGTCAAACACAAATGTCGATTGGTTCTTTAGACAATTGACCTTGTCAAAAATAAAATGTAAACAAAAGGGAAACGAAGCAAACGCCATCGAGTTTATCATATTTGTCTACTTTTGCAGGTCCGATGTCCTGGACACTAGCTTTTTTGTAAACAATAACATCGGCTAATAGAATTGCTTGCCGTTTCCAGACTATCTTCTTGTGAATATGATCCAAACAATCAAAACATCAAACGCAAACGCTATCTCTGAAGATAATAGCGAGGTTTTACGAGAGGCTATTTACGACGTTCTTTAAAAAAATGTTTACCATAAGAATAAGAATATCTTAAGAATATCCAGGCTCTTCCTTTTAAGACAAATTTTTCAACAGCTATATCTCGTCATGAAAATACCAATATAACTTCCTTTCTTGCTATTACAGCAAGCTAAATATCCCTCATATTATGTTACGAGTGTCACATCACTTTCCTCGACAACAACTTTTGTTAATTACTTTGTGATGATCAAGGGATTCTTGTTTTAATTGCTAGAAAAAAACTATTAGTGTAACTAGAAAATATCTCCCAGTCTCATAAATTTCAAACATTTTATTACTTGATTATATATCTTTTTAAGTTAGTCTAAGTTTTAGAGGAGAAAGATTTTCAGCTTTTAGGCCAACCCTATAAAAAAAGTTCGTTTCCGCCTTACCGGCAGAGTGAAAAAAAATTTTAGTTACCCTGCCGCAAAAGAAAAGATGCTCGATATGAGACATTAGAGCTTTTATATTTAGAATTTATTTTCTAAAACAAAAAATTAAAAGCATAACTTCGAGTTGCATGTAACTTGTAAATCAGATGTTTTGAGGATTGTACATTGTGCATGTAACTCGGAGATATACATACGGATACAAAATAACAAAACCATTAACCTCCATTATACACAAACAACCTTCTATAAAATTGTTTCATATGTTATCATTCACTCACATCTTTTATATTAGTTTAAACATTTTTTTTTAAACCACATCTCCAGCTTATCCTCTGGTGAGAAAAATCGCTATACGATTTAAATTAAAGCTTTCTTTTGTCCTGTCTTTATAGTTTCATAATTTTTTTAATTCATCGGGGAGTCTTAAAGACATAACAAAAGGCTTAAAACAGGATTTCACAGTTTTTACTTTCGTAACTCGTAACTCGTGAAATACTTTTTATACAGACGTCTTTACATAAATATATTTACAGAGGGAGTTATAATCTTCGTGTTAAGAATATAGCAGAGCTCTTCGAGCCCGGGGGAGGGGGGAGGACTTAAGGTAATTGACCCTACTTTTCAACAAATTTTGCACTGCACTGTAAGGGTTCAATTTTGAAATCCAAATTTTTGTCCGAATGTACAGTAGTTTTATCCTTCGAGTTACAAAATATGACGTCACGGTTTGATTTTATGAATATTTTAATTCGATAAAATTGTTTCGAAAATAAGCGTATCCATAGTTGTTTATCTCGATCGATGGTTTAGATTTTACATTAGTGGATCGAGTTACTCGATGTCTCATGTTTGGAAAAAACTCTTTCGAGTTATGTAACTCTGTGACTTAGTTCAATAACTTCACTGACCTCTAAGGTTTTAAAAAAGTGACCAGTTGATTATGATTGTTGATTGTTGACTTTATGACTGACCCTTTTTAAGAGATTAAATGCCATCGAGGAAGTCAACAGAATAATAAAAGCTCCTGACCAGGGACTGACTGTTCTTAAAAAAAGCATTCTTCCATATTTATTCCATTTAAGGTCTCGCAAATTGATACCTGGTCACCTTTGTATATCTGTCTGTCAGTTTATCAGTTTTCTCAAAGATTGTGGCCATTCCATCCATTTGATCTTTTTTTACATCATCATGACAAAGGAAATGAAAAATTGTCAAAATTATAATTTCAGAAATTCATAATTTCAATATAAAACGTTTTTTCATCCCTACTTCTTTTTCATAATCTAAACATTAAACACTCAAAGGAAAACTATTTTGACAAACAACAAAATATATTGGTTAAAATAGAAGACTTGTTCTAACATGTTCCATATACTTCTTCCCGCCTCTTTTTGCTCCAAAACGGCGAATATGATTGCTATGCTAGTCTTTACGTGCTCTTTTGAACATTCTGTGATGGTCATGAGAATGGATTAGATTTCCATTAGATTTTTCGATTAGATCTTCCGTACAGAAATCAAGGTCGATGACCCCTAGATAACACCCCCGTATAAGAAAAGCCATCGTCCTACTGATTTGGTTTGAGCGGTTGATGTATGATTTCTCTCTGTACACTATCGAGTACACTATCATATCAAATCAAAATGTCTTCTTCAAAAAACATTTTTATTTCCTACATTTCTTATCAATACATTTTAATTTTTAATTTTTATGTTATCCACGTTTTTTTTCTCAGTTTTTTTCTCTACAATATATATATATATATATAATAGACACGATGTTATTGATTTTGCCATATAATAAAATTTTTGAAGGAAGATTTTGAATTTGAATTAACTTCATGACAACGCATGCTTGATTTGATTGTTTGATTTGAAAATTTATCTATTCTCTAATGTAATATTAATTTTGATGAAAAACGCACGTCGTCAAATGATAATGGAACGACTAAAAATTCATTTTCTTTAAATTTATAAAAGGAAAAGAGGCGGATTTTCAAATTTTAGGCAACCCATGCATAACCTAGTATTCAGATGGGTGACTTTTCTATCGGTGTAAGTTAAAACTGTAAAGACGCAATGGATTAAAATAACCATCTGAGGAATTACACCAGGCAGTGAGTGTCTAGTGATACAACTTTTTGAATTGTGCCATTCTGCGCAAAACTATGTTTTTTTTCAGCTTGACACTGCTTCATTTGAAAATTCATAATTGTTTTTAGTTTTTGCCCGGACTCGATAATCTTTTACTGATAGCGGTCTCCGCACAAAACACAAGTCAAATTCGTCAGATGGTTATATTTTTATCATGTCTTTAGAGCTTTACCGTACTGAAAGAAAATATCACCATCAGAATATCAAGTTATTTACCCCCATATATGCACAACGCCTCACACTTCGTCGATTCATTCGCACAACATCACTTGAATTTTTGTGTATGATTTAAAAGTTCAATCCCAGAAAATTATAACGCCACCACACACGACAACACGTCCGAAAAGCTCATGTATACATACCGCATATAAGTACTTTTGCCATAGTGTATATAATAAACAAGCCAGCAGAAATCCAGAACAACGGAACGTCCATGATTTTCGGACCCGCTCTGACTTCCACATATGCACCATGTATACGGGATCCTTAGCCTCCTTTTTGCTCTGTAACTACTCCCTTTCAAACGCTTTCAAAGATATAATTTCAGGCGAATTTCATGTTTGATGCGCGGTTATTGATTTGCAGTTAGTTGAGGGCGTTGGGCGTTCGATATCCATAGGGAAGAAGGCGAACTACGGGCGGTTAGAACAAAGCTGAGGAGACTGGGACCAGAGTACTGGGACAAGAATATTAAAGTTGATTTGCGCGCTAAAATGGAAAATGAAAGTGACACCCAGCGCAAACAACGGCAGTTGAAGCAGGTGTTTTTTTATTTTTCGTTTTTTTTTAAACTGTTTTTTAACAAAAAAGTATTTACAAAATGTCCATTGGGATGATATCATCATTGTTCTCAATCAATCACTCTAAATGACGTAAACTGTGTTATGTTTATAAAGAGATACGTGAATTCTTGCATGGAAGTTTGCTGTGTTTCTGTGCTGTCTGCAGACAAATATGTATCAAGAGCATGCACGATAGCACGAACAAAGAATGATAACAGCATGCAGGGAGCATGCATTGACATGTATATAAATTTCTGCACTTCTTGCCTTGCTTATTGGTATTATTTGTGTCCTGTATATCTATATGGTCCTCAGTTGTGAGTACCGTCAACTGCCGGGGGCTTGGGATCCTGTGGGATCCTACGTGGGATCCTCCAGCCAGTCAAACATGGGACTACAAAATATCTGGTCTTATTTTTAGCAACAAGTTTGTTTTGACAATTTTTCAAATTTCAATATTGACAAGATCTTTCAGTTGGAGCAACTTCATAAAAAATAAGATTCACTTTTATTTGCCAATGTCCTAACCCTTTGAAGGAGAACTTTCA
>JAUJPO010071776.1:0-11676 GCA_032270745.1 Tiaropsis multicirrata
CCCCCCCCCCCCCCCCCCCCCCCCCCCCCCCCCCCCCCCCCCCCCCCCCCCCCCCCAAGACCCCTTTCCGAACTATGCTATGTATTTCAATAACAATATATGGGCCTGGAAATTCTCGTGGAAAAAAACCTCGAAAAGTAAAGCCATTTAAGATTTTTTTTCTTGGGGGCAATAGTCCTTGGGGGGAATTGCTCGGATGTATTTGTCCGGGGCAATTATCTGGGAAAATTGACTGGGGAAATTGTCCCGGGGGTGATTGTTCGGTCCAGCTATAATTTAGTGCGGTTAGAGTGGAATTATTTTTTAGCTTACAATAATTTATTTTCTCCAATTATTAGCGTGACACCTCGAAAATAATTTTTTAATGGGTCGTACTAATTTAGGGAAGTGATGGTAACCGGAGGCATACAGTTTATGTAAATTTTTTAAAGATCTAGAAGGAACGTTAAAATATAGTAATACACTATGTTACCTAAAATTATCTAGTATTCTTATACAAAAATTTCATAAAATTCTGATAAATACTTTCTAAAATATTAAATCAAAACTAAAATTTTCCAGCCAGCAGAATGAAGTTTTTACCTCTCTAAAACCATAACAAAATAAAAAAACATTGAAAAAGGTCTATTATAAATAGTTGCGTCATACCATAACTTCCTAAGAGCCTTATTTAACTCCCAGACTGTACATGTAAGCAATTTCGAAAGCGCTTATTCAAGTACAAAGAAAAAACCCCCCCCCCCCCCCAAGTCTATAAATGTCAGCATTTTAGGCGTGGGTTGATCCGACAATAGGGCTTGGACCACCCTGTTATTTATTTTTGCATTTTCTTAACGACGGTTTATACGTTTAGTTAGCATAAATTATTTTTCTTTTGTTTAACGCAAGCTCGTTACTACCATAAATGTTATAATTATTTTGAATAATTAAGTGGAAGGAGAATTGCGAGAGTGATTGAATACCCTTTTGTTCACTCTCTCATTTTTTAGTTGCAAGCAACGTTGCATGCATTCATCAATAGCAATATACTAAGAAGAAAACTTCCCAAGGTAAGAATTTTACAAAATTTTATTGGATGCTTAAAGGTGTTGCAAAAAATTGCGAAGATGTGAACTTATTTTCAATGTAGGCGAAGAACATACACGTTTTAAAACCACCTTATGGGTTAACATTTTGATGGTGTTAGAACATGGCCCTTTTTTGCAGAGTACTGTTTTGTTGGTAAGTTGAGGATAATTCTATTAGATTTTTTTCTTAAACTCTATCAAAATACCCCCTTACTTTTAATTCCAAGCCGGGGTGTAGTAGAAGCATTATATTGTTTTGATTTGTAATGGATGATTCATTCTTTTGAGAACAATGTAGGGCAACTTCGGTCCGATAAGCATATTACTTTGATTCTGACTTGTTTAATATACCAAATAGCTATATTGTTGTTCCTGTAGATAGCTTTTAGGACGGTTGTATTTGTATGTTGCTTTCCTCAATAATTGAATCTTTGGTAAAAAAGAAATTGGAATAATGTTTTCAATGACAATGTCTTTTTTGGGTTTGTTATCCTAAAAATATTCAAAAATTTAAAATTATCAATAGTATAATGTTTAGACTATCACCACACCTTCCCTATGCCTGGCAGTGGTCGGAATTCGAACACAAAACATTGCAGTTCAAGCTTGTGATCAAAACCTTTACACTACCAATCCGCAGAATGTCGGTGACAGGCGGTGGTAGCGTCATTCAGATGATGGTGTAACGTGTACTTAAGTTTAAAATTAGTTTCAAATATAATTTTCTTTATTGTGATATGTTATAAAGAGCTACGGATCTTTTCCAATCCGATTCTGTGATAATCCGATCGATCTGTAACTGAAAAAATATTCTGGGAAAGTCAAGGTAGTTTAAAATATGTTCAATTCATTTCTGCTATTGTTTATTCTATTGCCTAATCTTCATAGCATTCCCGATGTGCAAAACCTTTTCGAGTTTACTCTTTATACTGAAAAAGTTTGTGCTCGCAAAGATTATTTCGACTAGGGAATGATTGTATGTTTGAATAAATCTTTGTTAGCACGAGCACACACTGAAAATGTCATGATTTAGAGGTTTTGGGTTTCAAATTTATTAAATTTTGATGAATCCAATTCATTTGTGAATCATCACAATCTCGAGCAAAATACCATGCATGAAATCATAAAATTATTTTTCAATTTTCTTTTTCTTTGATTTTTTTACACCCAAATAATACCTAACGTTCGGTAAAAATGCCCAGCGCTTTCAAATATAGGAACTTTTCCAAACCAATTGCATATATGTTAATGCAAGTAAGCCTTCATGATAATATGATGCCACCTTTTATCTCTATTCTAGTATTATTTATTTGTTTATTTGTTTTTTTTCGGTTGTTTGTTTAGTTTGATTTTGAATTTATGTGAATCCAACTTCAGCCTAAGAAAATAAAATATCTTCAAAATCCATTTTAAAAACCTTCAGTAAAAACCTACCGTATTGGTCAAAGCTGAAAAACACACGATTTTCAGTCTAAATGTACTGTCGTTTTAGGAAGCTGAAACTCATGCTGAATCTTACTTATATCACTGTAACCACAATCTACCTTTGAAGTTTGAAATTCATGAAATGAAACGTGAAAACAATGAGGATTTTTAACAATTAGAGCGAGTACTAAAGGTTAAGAGGTTAAAATTTGTTTTTGTTAAATTCTAAAGTTTTTAGGGCGTATGAAAAAGTTTATTTATCCTTTCAGTTGTTTTCTCCTTTTACTATAAAATATTCAAAATTTCAATGGTGTTCTTAATTATCTTTCCAAATTCTTCTAATATTAATCAATATGCGACAAGGGAAAACCGATTTTTGAGTTTTTAAGAGATAACTAACATTCGCAAAGACAGTCATTTGCAAAAATTTGTACACATAATTCGTTGAAATCTTTTAAAAGTATCCCCTTTTTGGTTTGTCATTCGCAAAAATAAGTATCGCAAAAAATGATCCCGCATTAATTAATACATAATCGGGTAGTCAAACAGATGATGAGAGGGAAATTCAAGAATGATTTCGGAAATGTGTACGTGACAGAAGATGCTCACACATGAAGAGAGTCCGGAAGATATTCAATATACGAGAATGAGAAAAATAACTTTGTGTGAGATATACCCAGTAGGTAGGAACAAGAAAGAATTAGATTTGATAAGAAAAAGTTCTACAATATATTTAATGAAATAAATTAATTAAAATAGAGAGAGATGGTGGCGCCACGCCACGTAATTGAATATATAATTTTTCGATTAATTATTGCAAAAAAATAAATCAAAAATTAAATCAAAAATTGATAAATTGCAAAAAAACTTTGAAAGAGATACAGATGTTCCTTTTGAACCTGCATCCTAAGTAACTATTTCCTTCAAAATTTTCTCAGTCATTTTTTTCTTACGATCAATTGCAATTAGTCAGAATTAGGATGGTCTTTAATTTAGTTTTTTTTTTTAAGTTTCGAGAAAGTAAAGCGCTCAAAATATTTTTAAACCTCTTTTTTTAATCCCCTAAAAAAATCTCAAAATCAAAAAATCTTTAGATTCCCGAAAATGAAAGCAGTTTGCTTTGTAATTTTTAAGGCATAAGTGAACCCCTGGTTTATCTTTCTCAAAAGATCGGATAAATGAGAAAGCTTAGCTAGTAATTGTTGTAAAGTTATTGAGTCTCATAATTGTCCAAAATTTGAGAAAATGAAATTTTTTCTTGGTTTAAAAATATCTTCATCCCTTATTGTCGTATTGAGGTTACGTCATCTATTTCACAAAATGCTTAAACTAGAAGGGTTTTAACTAATCTAAGCATCTCTATTTTCAAAAAATTTCTTAATCGGTCCCAACCATGGTGGGTCCTCTATATTCATGAAAAATATACTACAACTGAATTTAATATGGCTTTCAATTACTCCACTTTCAAAATAAATATTACCTGTATCAAAAGGTATTACCAGCGTTTTGCATTCAAAGTCAGGGAAAAGTCGCTCTTTTCGGTATTTTTGTCAGGGAGAAAGGCCACTTTTTTAGTAAAATGTCAGGGAAAATATTAGTTAATAACTGCCGGGAACTCTGATTTAAATTTTTAATTTCAAAATTTCGTCTTTAAATTTTAAAATAAAACCAGCTTCTTACAAAGCTACTGTCTTCTCGCCGCAATTTCTTTGAATTCAAACCTTCGTTTTCACATATTAAGAAAGCAGGTTTCAATGATTTCAGTATCAATCTTTGCCGAGAAATTAACTCCAATATCTTAACTGATTCTCAGAGAGAAAAAAATATTAAATACACCCTGGATGCTTGGTGAAATATCCTTTTTTGTTAATATTTAACCCTTTCTACAGGGGGTTTAAATTTGATTTTGTCAAGAGTTACTGTTTTACACATAAGTGTTGATCATTTAGAGTTGAGAGTTTTCTTCTTCATTTTAAATACAATGTTAAATACTTTGATGAATACGCTCTCGCAAAAAATAAACATGAGCTTGGTAATTTGATGGAACTGTGAAAAATCTCTTGTTTGTGGCTTCCGAATAGATTTTCTTTTCTTCGGGTTCAATTTTCCTTTCGTTTCTTTAAAAATATTATTTTTAATTTTCATTCGACTTTTACCTTTGGCTACAGTTTGAACATGTTTGATCATAATTATTAACGTTATTCCAGCCTTTTTTCAACGTCCAATGTTGTTTCAACGTGTCCAAATAACTTTCTGACATTGAAATAACGTTGTTTGGACGTTTTAAATCAAAGTTCTGTACCTGCTTGGATACAAAAGTTATTCACATCTCCTGTTTACCTTACATTGTTTCCCAATTGAAGACAACAGTGGCCCAATATTACAATGGGAATACGAATTTTTCCGACAAAATTATAGGTTAATTTTCCACGGGGACGATTTTTCAGACCTATTTTTCCCGCACCGCGGGTCTGTGACACAGGGGTTTAATACCTACCAACATCACTTCACAGCGAATATGTATTTCTAATAAGATAAACCACTTTTACTTTGTTATTCAATATCAAAAATCAAATAACGAATCTCTAAATTTTCAAACGAATGAAAAAATAATTTCGAACTGTGACAAAAAGAAGTTTCCGCTATCAAATCAACAGAAAATCAAAAGTAGACGATGACGCACCCAAACCATCGATCTTTCAACAATCGCTCAGCAAAACAATTTCACATATCCTCGGAATGCCCTTGAATAAACATAAAAACAAACACAAAAACAAAAACCATCCAAAAAAATCTGAGCAATGTAAAATTATAACTTTTTTGAAGTATGATGTTAAAGCTCTGGCTACTTTCTTGGTGCACCTCAAGTACATTGTCTCTGAAAACCAAAGATGGTTGGAATAATTTAAATCCACAGGTGCAATATACTATGTATACCTTATACTTATTGCAAATTGCAATTCCAAATGTCTAAGCATTTTATTTGTTTTTCCGTGCAATTAATTTTGTATTTTTGTGTCCAATACGGAGGAGAGATGACGTGTAAGCACAAACTTCATCGCTTTGCATGTTTATCGAAAGCTCAAATTTTACGTGGGAAATTATTGAAAATAGTTTTACGCAAAAACCTTCATTTTACAGTCCTATATTTCTGATTGCCATCATACTCAAGTATGTGTTCATCTCTCCTAGTTTAAACGGGTTTTCTTGCTCTCGGATACAATTAGGCAGGTTTAATTACAGCTTTAGTGATCTCTATTGATAAAAGAGATTACGGAGAGTGCAATTGCTTCATTTTTGTTAACATTTTTGTACGGTAAGGAACTCAATACGCTATTTCCTTTATTCTTGATGCCATATTAAATTATGCCTTTTGTTTTATTTTCTTTTTGCTACCTTTTTAATTAGTAGTTGATAATGATTTAAAGCAATCTAATTGGTCTATTTCATGATGGTGTAACATTTTAGATGTACCCGGCAGGCTTTCAGAATTTTAATTTCAAATTTTCTTTGCAATTTGTTTAAATATTATGTATTGATACCAGAATTTCTAGAATGTTTTTCTTCTTAATTTATCGAGGTTGGACCTAACCATGGCAGGTACCGAATATTAAAGAATATATTGTTAAATTAACCCACTTTCAAAATGAATATTGCCTGTAACATTAACATAAAGTGGTAAAAAATCTCAAAGATTCGGTCTCTAAGTGTCAATTTTCAAACTTCGTCTCGGACTTATCTGCCATTTGGTATAACTAGTAGACATCACTGTAAAAAAACATCTTTAGAGACAAATTAATAGACAGGAGACTCTTCTTATAAAGTACGTCAGCGGTATTTAGGGGTGCTTGAAAAGATAAACAACAGCGAGAGAAAATCTAAACACACGTTACTATTTTTTAGAGCATTTGACAAGGGACACTACACAACGCATTTTCTTTACTTCAAAACCACTCGACTTTTTTTCAACACCAGCATACACCTCCTACCATTTTGTTTAAAGGACCGCCTTGTAATAGTTTGAACCCAGCAAGCATGTGACGTCTTTTTAATGTTCATTCGACGTCTTTATGTTGTTTTGACGTTGAAATGACGTCCGAACGTTAAAAGACGTTCTGCTACTACTTTGAAATGGATGATAAATCTTGTAACCAAAGTATTATACCATAATCATGATAATGTTGCATTCCATTTCATAGTCACATTTGTGTGCCTTTTATTTCATATACCCTACGCTACGGGACCAAATGTTTTTGATTGGTTGAAAGCTTGACTCTAGTCACTCACTTTTTCGGCTTTACCAAAGAGCTCTTCCATAGAGAACTGTAATACGTCACGTTTTCCTATATTATCTACGGAAATATCCCAAAAATCCGGGTGTTTACCTCTACTAGTTTTGAATTGTTTTTAAATAAAAATAGTTGGAATTACCCAAGATGTTTCCGTATAAAAGATTTCGCACTATACTAATAGAAATATCATGAATTTAGGAATACAAAATTTTCGAGAGATATCCCCTCTCATTTCCAGGCCTAAGAAAAGGTCTTCTCCATTAAAGAATTTCTCTCGACCTATTCAGACTGAAAACAATCTTGAGACAGATTTTCTCCGGATTTTGGTAGTTTTGGTTCACCCTTTTAAAATCCGCTACATCCTCTAGTAGAATTAATTTTCGTTGCCTTATTCTTCGATAGGTTGGAAATAATTTTTTTTAAATGGAATTTCCGGTAGCCACGTATGTATATGACTTTATTTTTTGTGGATTAAATATTCCTGGAATGTTGCCATATAAAACAGCACTCTTTGGTCTCTCTTGTAGTATTCTACAAGATTTTATTAGTGTTGGCAAAACACTGATTGTATTTTATATTTATAATGTATTCTCGATACACTTGAAATCTATTCTTGATCTTATATTTATGGAACATACTCTTGGTGATAATACGACACTCATCATCGTTGAACCATATTTATAGATTGCTGATCAAGCACCCTTTTAGACCTAAAGGAGGACTGAGGACTGTTGGACATTTCCTTTCATTTAAAGCCAGAAGCGGGTACCCATTGAGTATTTTGCCAAATGCCTCAAGATTTAATGTTAAAATTTGATGAATTTTGAAGTATTTTGAAAACAACCAAAATTTAGCTCTTTATAGTGACTTGCAACTTGAATCTGAAAGGTAACCGTTAATATTAGTTTGTCTCTGTGATGCTTAAATATTACTCAACAACTTGCTTAAATATTACTCAACAACTTGCTTAAAATATATAACTCTTCAAGCATTCATTTTCTGAGATTTTTTTTTTCTCACAAATTCTATAAAGTAATCGTTAAAGTTTTTCCACTGGCTAATCAACCGATAAACCGATTTGGTTACCTAACAATGTAGCATGGAGACCCTGCTGCTTATTTTTTATGATTCTGATAAAGAATTACCATGGTTTCACCAATCAGTTAGAATTTCCTACCTCCGGATGACAGTTAATAAAAGAACCCAACAAATTTCGCAAATTTCTTGTTTACATTTCTTGTTCGTATTTACTAAAACAAAATTTCGACAGGCGAGGAATAATTTTAGTAAAAACATCCAGCGACAAAAAAAAAACTTTAACCCTAGGATCCGATTTTGGAATCTTTTGCTGCAACCCAGCCACCATATCAAAATAAAAAAAAGTGGCTTGTAACTATAGTAACCTTAAAATAGCCCGTGTCATACACGTGTACATGCCATATTTAGCCATATTTATCTATTGTTCTAACTCATCATGTTGTCATGGCAATTGGGGACAAATTTGATTTTTGGACAACTAACCATCTCTTGCTTTTCTCCCTGGAAGAAGTTTTTTTAGGGAGTGTCTCCTAAAATCATTTTCTGATTTCATAACTTTAATAATATCCCACGTAATTAATTAATTTACTTTTTTAATCGCCCTCTCCCCCTCTTTCTTTCTTTTTCTCTGGTTTCCTCTTGTTTCTAATGTCGTCAGGCACATTGATTGATTTCTGACGTCATTTGCGACTTTTTCGATAGTGGTACACATTCATATGACGTCTTTTGAATGTCCTATGCTAATTTCAGTAATATAATTCTCTGCAAGTTTATGTCACTGATATGTCGCTTTTGCTACTTTTGAGTACATTAATTTGACGTTCGAATAACGTCATCTCGACGTGGAAACGTTTTATGACTGCTGGGTTACTGCTGAGTAAAACCTTTGCCTTGGATATTTCTGAGCCGAAGTCTCTCCTCTGTAAATTTTATGCTTGCTTGCTAAGTCTTAAGATTTGAGCTTTGGGCCGCTATGAAAATGAAGTGTAGTTTTTTTAAATGATTGATTTTTCAACACATTTTATTACATTATATTACAGCATTGGAAAGGTACTTTGAAGTGGAAGGGCTGTTTGGAGTTTGAGCCAAAATGAAGGTTTTCTTCGAGATCTTTTTATGTGAAAATTTCATTTGAAAATGACAATTTCATTCTTATCTAATTTATTATGATTATCCTTCGCTCTTTAATATATTTCCAACGATAATATTAATAGAAGTCTTATTCATGAGCGACAAGGCAAACTAGATGTTATCGGGATATCTAATCGGAGTAAACCAGTTTAACCAGTTTAGATTAATGGTTTACTGTAATGATTTCATTGTGAGAGCAAAGTATCTTTAATTGATTGATCACTGTATCTGATGCTCTAACGAAAGTTTTTGCTTGCATTTTGTTTATTAGTCAGAAAGCTCTAAAATTCAATGTGAACTGAAATTGTGAAATAATTCGATTTTAATTTAGTACAATAATGAAAATTTTGGAATCCAATACAATATCGTAGGGTGTAATTTGTGGAATCAAAAATATGATATTGTTGTTTTTTTGTTTGTTTGTTTGTTTGTTTGTTTTGCTTTGTTTGTTTGTTTGTTTTTCTTTTTTGGAAATGTTTTATCAAATTAAATTTGATTTTCTTTTGCTTGAATATTGCCCAGATATGATAATTGATACCGTGTAGCCTTTTTTACCGCTACAGCCCATCAGATAAATAACATTGTTTCTACATCATTTTGACGCTAAAGCAATGGAGCGTTGTTTTTAGTATAACATGGTGACCGAAATTTTTGAGATTCGTATCAGGTTGTTTTTTATTGGAGCACTGAGACCAGAAGAAGCCCTCGATTGTTCTTAATTTTTTTTCTGAGATGATAAAAAAGTTTTGCATTTCTCATCTTTTAAGGCGCGGGGACACAAGCGAATTTTTGCAATCGTACGAAAATTTTACATCGTGTCGTATAGGCATAGCGCACGAAACAAAATCATGAAAATGAAATTGAAGCAACTCCACCACTTTGAACTCATGTGTTGCGTGTTAAAAATGGAAAGATTATGTTTTTATTTGTTTTGAGTTGTATAAACGACTTTGATTGGTTAAAATAAAAAATGTTGATTCAATCGATTTTATATTTCTTTTTGTTGCAGCAACAAAAACATTTATCCATTTAGTCAAAAAAGTTTGACTATTTCATATGGCTATGGGCACACAATGAAACATTTCTATGCGATTGCAACCAAATACACTTTTTGTTGCAATCGCACGAACAATATTGCTGTGTCCCCGCACTTTTATCTCCACTGACAAAATATTTTATCCTGTAGTGAAATAATATACATAGGGGATACATAGTTTTAAAGTTTGGATTTGATGAAGTAAAGTAATCAAACTATTTGAAAATTCGAATGCTAAAACATTCAAAAAACCCTCCAACGGTTTTGCAATCAGCATAGTGGTTTTTTAAAGATTGTGCTTGATGACATTTGACTCAAATGCATCAAACTGCAAAATTTAGTTTGATGAGCCAATTTTGTTTGATGAAAAGTTTGCTCGCTGTCAAACCTCGTCAAACTTCATCAAACCGTATATTTTTCTACTTTTTTACTTTTTTGTTTTATGGTCAAATCAAATGTACCAAACTGACCATCAAACTCCCTAGTTTGATGAGTAGTTTGACGCATTTTCCCCGCCTTAATTAAATATTACTTTACTTCATCAAATCCAAACTTTAAAACTGAGAGATAAAGCAACAGTAGAGTTTGGAATTGATGTCGTTGTTGCGGAGAAAAAACGATCAAATTTGTTTCACAAAAGAAAATCACGTTCAAACAAAACAAGTGAAACATCTATTATACAAAAAAGCAAACTGCTTTATTTTCCCAAATCCAATTGAGCGCTTGTTTTGCATTTATTTATTTTGGCAGTGAGACTTTAAAAAATGTCTCTAAAATAGAATCGAAAAAGATGAAAGATAAATTGTACAAATAAATAAGGTAACTTAATCAATAAAATGGTTCAATCTTTCACTTGAAATCATTCATTCTATTTGATTTCGAAACAAGGTGTAAAATTGGAAAATTTCTTTATTACCTTTTCTGTTCGCTGATAGGTTGATTGATTAATCTAGCCCCCTATAGTTTTATGAGAGTGTAAACTATCCAAAAAAATTTTATTAGATCTTTTTTTAACCCTTAGATGTCGAGAGACACGCTTTTTTGTAAGAGTAGTGTTTTTTTGGTTTCATGATGAATATTATTAACTTTTGGTCGAATTCATCCTAAAATATTCTTAGTACTGTATATTCTTAAATTCTTATCAGCCTCAGCCTGAAAAATGCCAAAAGAGTGATGTAAGACCATTTAACCGAAAGAAAAGAAAAAATAGACTATTTCATGATGTATTTAAGGAATTATTCTAAAAATAAATTTGACCTTGAAAGATTTTAAGATAGCATTATTCTTAACTTTTTGGGCAACTTCATTGTATGAATATTCTTATAAAGTGTATTCTTATAAAAAAGTCCTGCGTCCTGAAAAGAAAGCTTTAACGTACCACAGTCTTTTTGCTAAATAGCTCGAGGCTCATTTAAAGGCTTTTTAGAAAGAGTATGAAAATAGCTTTCTAACAATACCAAAACCATGGTAGTAATGTTAACGAAAAAAGTTAAAATGTTAAAAAGGAAATTTTCCTCAATTTTTTTACAGAAAATCCATCTGTAACAAATTGTGGAAAATTTTCTTTTTCTTTCAAAACCATCATTGCGCTTTTAACCCTTTAACTGCCGATGTCGGCATATGCCGACATGAGCACTTTTGATTTTGTTGCCAATGTCGGCATATGCCGACATGAGAGATCTCAACC
>JAUJPO010071787.1:0-41312 GCA_032270745.1 Tiaropsis multicirrata
TTTGTTTTTACATACTGTGTAAAGTTTTTATCATTTGTGGAAGAAATTTTTATCCGCATCTTTGCGGCTCTTGTTAATGAGATTTTTGGCTTAGAACACGTGTCCGAATATCCAGCGCACGGGTCGTTTTTTATCAGAACACATCGTTTTTTCAAAATAAATTCAGAACACATATCATTTTTTTGAAAAGTTTCAGAACACATTTTTTTTTCAAGAACAGAAAATTGAAGCAGAACAGGGATAGGTCAAGATCACATCGCAAATAAAAAGTCACCTCGGCGGCTGCTTCCGAATATTGCACATTACTTCACTTTATGTTGGTGTTTCTTTTATGAAGGTGAGTAATTATGGTTGCTTTTGCAATTAGAAAAGGGGAAAATTTGGTGAAGATTTTGTGGTTGATATTGGTTACCAATAAACAAAAATACTCGTCATTTATTCTTATTTATTGAGATCTCGACACATACAGAAACACATTACCTTATGTAAGATGCCTGTGAATAACAAACTAGCAATCGACCACTAACTATTCCGTGAAGTGAATTAGAAATTATATAATTATTTCTTTAAACTAAAAATTATACGGGGTGTTCCAAAAACAAAAAAAATTCTCCTTTATTTCAAAAGACCCAGATGTTAGATTAGGTATTTCATCGCATTCATGTGAAAAAAAAACATTTCCAATCCTAAATTAGTATCTTTATCACAAAAAAAACTCTTTAGAAAACTTTAATTTCATGCAATTAAAAATAGAAATCAATCGCTTTGAAAAACAACAGATAAACGACTATTTTTTATCGGTTATAAATCATCCTCATCAGCCACTTATCATTGATAATTAGATCATAATAACATTCACCATTAATAATAAAGAAATGAACGTCTTATTGGGCCATACATAAGGAATGTACAAAAAGAAACAGGAATTTCTGGCATTTTTGACAAGCTGTACAATCAAAACACATTTATGTCTGTCGGTAATCTTTTAGATCAATTAAAAACATCTGAAATGTTTGTCTGGTAAAAATATTGAAATGCATTATGTTGACCACTGTATTTCAAGAATTCTTCAGATCTTCAGATTTTTCTCCATTCTTTGTGCGTCTTGTGGGGCCGTATGCCTATTCCACAGCAAAGTAGGGAAGTTTTCCGTTGCCATAAATTAAACATGTTTGTTTTGAATGTACAATGAAAATATGGCAAAATGCAAAAGTTCGATGTTAATTTTTGCACTGGGGATACAATTTCGGTTCATATATAGCGTGTAGTCCCACGTAATCTGATATTTAATATTTAGACATTCAGATTGTGAATTTTATACCGGTAACTAAACCTCTAAAGACGCAATGAAAATATATCACGAATTTGGCTCGTTTTTGGTGTGAGAACCTCCTGAAACCTTTTTTTTTTACTATTTAGGGAACGCGCTAATTTCAAAGTTTTGTTACGAACTAAAAACATTTACGAATTTTCAAATGAATGCCTAATCAGGGTCTATGTGACACATCATAAGATTTATTCTCTGACAACGTGACAGCAGAGCATGAAATTTTGCCAAAATATATTATCAGCCAGAAAAAAAGAGAATGTGGGTATGTCAAGCCATTTTTTTTCATCCAAAATAAATTCGGCTTTTTTTGGAAACTGAAAATTTTGTGGTAATCTTTTCTTGTCTCTATTCTAGGTTGAATAGCCAAAGAACATGGCATGTTTAATAATTCCGTCTTTAAAGAAAAACAATGTTGTGGTTTTACTTGTTTGATGAGTCTGACGCCACAGAGTGAAATTATTTTTATTTTTCGAGATATGATTTCCTGAAATAACTTTTAAAACAAGGTATTTTCCAATACCCAGAAAACACGTTTTTTTTAATGTTGAAAAACGTCTTGTTGTCTACACTGGGTACTATCTGCAAAACGGCCTTACAGCATAATACTAATAGCCCCATATATGCTGAAACTTGCTAAATCAAAGATATCTTTGGCTAAACCAGCATCTTTTCATAATTTCTAAATGCACAATAATTATAAATTAAAACCACAAAAATGATGACTTAATGAGAGTTATACACGAGTGTTGTGTTGGAAAAATGTGACGTACAAATTTAAGTACTTTCCAATTATTCATCAATTTATATCTAAATATGTTTATTCTATGGATGTATGAAAGATTCATGCAAAAAAGGAGAAAAATACCGTACCTGAAGATCTCGAAGCACTTTCTTTGATATCTTTGAAAAGATCTTTCAGATATGAGTTCCACAACTGAGATATGCGATGTTGTTCATCCCAGGGGAAAAATAGCTCAAAAGAGGCCCAATTTTTCCCAAATCGAGAAAGATGAACACCCCAATGGAAAATCGGATGTTCTCTTTATCGTGATAGTACAAAAAATACAATGAGCTACCCAACTGTAAATATATTTACCCCTTTGCCCTCCTTTGGTACCCACTGAGACACAGAGACAGTGTTGTTTAGAAAACCAACAAACAAAAGTTTCTTAAAATACTGATCTTTCGATTGATCAAACATGGTATTTTTAGATAAATGCTTTTACATCGTTACTTTATAAAACAAATTTTAGAAGAAAATATTTCAGCTACTTTGTTTTAAGCTACAGTAAGATTATTTTTTGGATTCACCATATATTCAGCACACGGCATTTTACAATCCTCTGTGTACTTCTCTCTAAAATCTTTCATAGCGAAATTTCGGACGGCATCACGGTAAATTCGAGCCCCATTCAAGCAATGTTCCAAAGATTCCGAAGACTGCATCAACCATTTCAACATCCCCTTTCCTACAAACCAGCTCCCTTTCATTCCTTTCCAAATGTCAAGCCAAGAAATACTGGATAAGGTATAAGTCGATTCTTTTTTGTGCTGTACTTTCTTTTCTTGATCTCGTTTATGACATAGATAGACCATGTTTTTGTAAAATGTATTGTCGCAAATTTTGCGTTGAACATCGTGTGTGTAGCCCTGAAAATCAAACGGTGGAACACTCAAGGTAAGTGACCTACTGGACGTGCGGCCCTTAAGGGTAGGTTTTTTGAGGTTCTAACAAAACCCCCCAAGATTAGGATAATTGAAGGAAATCGAACAAATTTAGAAATTTTTGCTAAAACTGGGGGTAAATGGCCGAAAAAAGCACCGCACTGAAAGAGATTGATTTTGAAACCCAATTTCTTTTCCGATCGTACGGTAGTTTTGAGATCAAGTGCAAACGCCCCCCCCCCCAGAGTCCTGTACGACAGTCCTTGAATGAATAACCTGTCAACCTGTTAACCTGTTAACGGACAGGCACATCAATACCAGCAGGAAAATCAGTTGGACCTCTGGATGCCACGTAAGGGTTGACAAAAGTAAAGCGACCAGCAACAAAAATAGAAAGGAACTTACACAGACATAGCACACATCATGTCTTTCACAAGCTGGTTTAAAAAATTCCTTATAGGGGAAATCTATTCCCCATGGAATACTACAACCATTTGTTAAATTTTCATCTTCGTAGCAAGGTGAAAGGTCTGGATGACTCTCAACCTCTGTTCGAAGAAAGGAAATGCATAGAAGCAAAGCCAAGAATGTTAAAGGTAGCATTTCTTTCTTGCCCAGTCAGAATTTTACTATTTCAACGAAGTTATTTAGTGCACGTAGTAATAAAATAATTCTTATGAATGATGTTATAAATAATCTGCAGAATAGTCTTCGATGGGAAATTTATATCTTTGACTTTGATTGTACAGCTTAATTAAACACACACGAAATATCTTTTTACTAAAACAATTTTATGTTTTTGTATTTATTTGTATTTATATATTAACGCCATGTAGATAAATTAAAATTTTATCATTTCAAACAGTTTTTCCGTTTATTAACATAACTCTTTAATAAAGCAAAATTTTGTAAAACCAGTTATTACGTAATAGCGAGGTATAAAGTATAGGCAAAAGTATTCACCTTAGCGTTAACAACACGTGCACACTAATTACATTTTAAGGAAAACAAAGAAATGATATTGTATACTTCTTTTAAATAAAATGCCAAAGGTATCATGACATTGAAGTTTGGAAAAAAAATGTGAAAAGAACTTATGACGCCACAGCAGTAGGTGGTATGCTAGTGTAAGGTTCTTACCTTTACTCCATGAGGTCCGTCCGGGGAAGGGGCTAAGGTTATAGAATGATGGGTATGTGCGGACCCGCCACTCAAACCCGACTCTTAGAAAGTCTAATCTTTGGCAAATGTTTAAAAGAAATTGCCATGAAAGCTACACTTTAGAGAGACCTTTTGGGAAGAATAATTTGGAAAAAAAACTTTTCTCAAAAACATACACACCAGTTTTGACCCTTAAGACAAATATCCCTTGTCTCTATGCGGTTGTATATTAATTATGAACTTTATTTAAAAAACGAAAAAAGTCAATGTAATATTTGATTTTCTTAAATTTACTTAACAATTTGAATGTGTAATCTTATCTAGTTTCTTTAAACAGGTGTAAAAATTCCTTTATTTCAATCTTACCCACCTTTATGCCTATAAAATTGCCTTTTATAGCAATAATTAATTCTGTGGTGTGCCGATGTCCAATATATTTGGCATCATTAAATGTTAGTTGCAAGACTAAATTCTTTGCGATTTCACGCCATCACGCCTGAAAAATTAGATTTTCACATGATCATGCCTGAAAATCAAACGCCCGAATATCGATCAAAAACGAAACTTATAGCAATAAAGCTATACGTAAACTTCAACTAGGTCTGTTTCCATGTTTTATGCCTCTTTTTTACGTCTCTTTGACCCGATGAGCAAGGATGGGATCCGACCAGTGGTCACCCCAGTTGGAAAAATTGCCCTCCATACTTAACATAATTAAAAACACACATTGGCAAAACAATACTATTTGACCCAACCTAATGGGTTTATCATCAAATTGAGATTTTGGTACTCACTAGGGCACATTTTTTTTTATGATATTGAGGAAAGTTATTTATGGTAGGATTTTGGAACTGCGCCTGTTTATTTTTAACATGCATGTCCAGGTTTGGTGTATTTAACCTTTACAGCGCGCTAACCTTTTTGAAAAATGCTAAAAGAATCATAATTTTTTTGTGGAAATTTATTCTTTCAAAGGCCATTTCTCGACCAGGAAAAATGATTAAGGTATAAACTTTGGCATCATTGGAAAGCTCTTTCTCTCAGCTACAATAAATAGCGGAAGTTTTTTCCTTAAATTTCAAGTGGTCAGGAGTTATGACCAAAAGACTGTGTACCGGTAAAATGACCTTTTCAAAACGTATATATACGTAGTCTGCGTGGAAAGGGTTAATATTACTTACTCATTTAGCATTATTCAGATTGAGGCTGATAAAAACTTGTAAGCATTGGTTAAGAATATCTTAGGATGATTTCGACCAAAAAAAATTAAGAATACTTATCATGTAAACAAAAGAAGCGTGTGCTCCTCCAAGGCAGAAACAACTATTCTACCTAAGTTGCCCTGTCAGACAACACTCTATATAGTCAAACCACTGAAGTGGAAACAGTGAAACAATTCTCAAACTTCCAGAAAATGAATACCTCATGGCTGTATGACCTCAGCAAATAAAATGCTTTAAGAAAGCTAATTTCTCGTCCTTATGAAAACGAGCTTTTTCGAAACTAATTATCACCATGGCAACTCAGATTGATAATGATATCATCGTTATCAAACCGTTCAAACTTTCGCTCACAATTTCCAAACATCTTTAACGCTTATTACTGCGCAATTTTTTTTCATTAGAACATTGTGACCCAAATGTTTCCAACATTTTGTGGTTTTCTAGAAAAACTGAATTTAATAATATTTTTTCATCCTATATCAAAACTATTAAGCTATTTTTAATGCGTTTTTAGACTATCTAGAGGTTTAAATTTTCAAAATCGCCCCCTCGGGCCAACCCGATTGGCCCTGAAATTTAGCCCCCTCCCCAAAAAAAAAAAAAAAATGCTTCCTGCGGAATTGAAAAAGGAACTATTTTACACCTGCTTTGAAGCTATTTTCTTAAAAATCCTCCTCAGAAAGCTTAAAATGTTATTAGCATGTTCTTAATACTTTGATGCTCTCTTCGCTTATGTTCTCTTATAAAAAATAGCATAAACGCCAAATTGACGGCACATTCTTCTTCACTAGCGCAATAATCAAGATATCAGTGAGATGGATAAGATTCTCATTTATAGCGCTCGTTTAAAAGCCTCTTTGAAGTTTATGTATGTTTTCAGTTGACCTGTTGGCATTTTTCGCTTGACCCTAACAAGAAAGACAAGAAGGAGAGGTTATTGATGATAATGTTTTGACACCGTGTAATACATAACTAATTAAAACATCATAAGGTTCTTAACCGACTAGCTCCACCCCTGCTAGAGAATCTTTGTAATCTAGTTTGAACTATCTACATATCTTCAGAAGCCGGCAAGTACAATATGATAATAATTTGATATAATATTTTAAGTGGCTACCCAATAGGCATGGAGCGTTGATTTAACGTCCAAATAACGTTGTTTTAACGTCAGAACGTTATTTGGACGTTGAAACAATGATGGAATAACGCTGTGTCTCCAATGGCCAGCCATGAAAAAAATTCAAGACTTTTAGATAATAATGCGGATATCTATTGTATTGACATAAAGATATGAAAGTATAGTCCAACCAATCATCGAAAAGAATGGCAATTGTATCCATATTTCCTCTTACATATTATGTCATTATCGAACGCAAAATGACTATTTAATCGAAAGCATTGTACAGAGTTATACCGTTAACCAGGGTTATACCTTCCAATTTAATCAAATCTCTGAAATATTCAATTATTCAATATTGCAAGAATATCTTTGACCTCCTGCAGATGCTAAAACTAAACGAAAAATCTGAAACAAAAATACCAGTAAGTTGATAGCATCCCTGAGATTTGGAAAGTTTTAACATTTTAAGTTTCCCGTGCAAAACAAGCCAACCATCGCAAAAAAGGTGAATGAAAGCACAAGATGAACTAACTGCTTCCTATTACCTCTCTTCTTCGTGCAGTCAGTATTAAAAGTACTTAAAATCGTAAATTAAGAGAAGGCTAATCACATATCATGTCAAGTAATTAAAAATTACTAAGTTGTTAATCAATCGCTGATGAGGTCTTTAACTACGTGATAATCTATATTCGTTAAAATGATCAATTCATTTTTATTGACGTCTGCTGATTAACCAACGGAACATCAATCAATAAATTGGCTTTTATAGAAAAAAGTCCATATTCCTGATTGTTGAGGAAGTCGGACACTTCCAGGGAGTCCCTATGGTGAAAAATCCAGAGGGTTCGTACAAATCAGAAAAAAATCCAGGGGGAAAAAGAATACCCAGAGACATGGCTGCTAAAAATCATATCCTCGACTTACAAACCCAGGGCTGTGTGAAAAATACCAATGTTTTTGCTACTTTTCCGTAGTTGGCCAGGGGGCTAGTATAGCTTCCGAAGACCAAGTGACCAAGGAAATTGTAATCGTCCAATTTCCCAAGCAAACTTCAAAAAATGACATTATAATTATGTAATGTTTATTGAAAAATGAATCGGGGTGACAAAAAGTTTTCATCAATTATATGAGAAAAATAGCATCAAAAGACTTCTCCAGGTAACTTTAAGCCCTTTAAGACTAAACAAGGACTACGAACTGATACTTTTGTTTCAGTCAATTGCTTATAATAACTGTCCAGTAAATGTGAAATTACATCGGAATTTATATATACGGGAAATTCATTTCCATACTAGTTTTCGCAATCTAGGTTGAGGTTTTTCAAACTAAACACGGCAGAATTCATTGACGCACACATCTGAGCGACCAAAACAGTACTTCACTGCAGATACTTTTGACGGGAAATTGTCAGTAATAAAACGACACAGAGTATCTAACACGAACGATAACCGTTATATATACTCTCTCAGGGAGTAGAATACACCTGAAATAAGCTTTGTATTTGAAACGAAGTGGTTTGTTAAAGTAATTTACTGATCAAATCTAAAGTAATCAATTAATTACACGTTCAAAAAGAGGCGTGGTAGTTCTTTGAGCGATTTTGAAATGTCGATCATGCAATGAATATCAGAATTTGTAAGTGTGTAACATCATCAATTCAGACTTTCCATTAAAGATTTTGCTTGTTTATACAGTCAATTTCAACAGTCAATTTCCAGCTAAAAGTGGTTTCATTTATGTGGTTTTTTCAACGTCGTTTCCACGTCTTTACAATGTTGCAACGACGTCTTGTGTCCACTGGGACTTTGCCCGTTGTCTGTACACAGACCCGATATTCAAATGTTCGTTTCCGTAGTGAGGGTCTGCTGTTCCTATTCGCAATTTCTATTTTGAGATTTTACAAACTAAGCGTAAACAAGCGTGGTGAAGGGCGGGTGAAATTTTGTTGGAAATTGAGGCCGCAGCAGAAAAATGAATGTTCTACACTTCTCTGCAGAGCCTATTTCATGGTGAATTTAGGGTAAAACAGACAATCTGAGTATACGGATGATACTAAACAGGACGATAAACGTGAGGTACGCTGTTACAGAATACTTGGCTCGTAACCTTAAAGTAGAAACCAATTGGGCTCTTTCAAAAAATATATATATGAGATTTTCCGTCCAAGATAGTGGTCGTGTCTTGAAATGTAGTAAATTTCCAACGGCGGATGTAAAAAAATCAGTAAATAACGTTTTGACGTTGAATGAACGTTTTTTTTTATTATGTTTTGCAGGCACATCTATATTTTACAATGGCTATTTTTTCCCTAAAATCATAATCAAATTAAATAAGTCTATTATATAAAAGTTTGTTACTACAAAAGATAATGATGATGAATCGTTAAGCTGGGAAAATCAGAACTGTGAGAATAAAATAAATTTGAAGCGGTGAAAATATCAAGTCAAGCTCGTGTAAAATGGAATGACTAAATTGGACTATAAGCTGAACAATCGAGACTAGCTGATGGAAAATAGAATAAACAAAATTGGACTAAATTCTAAAATAACCGATAATCGAAATAGCTTAGTAGAATAGGTTCACGCAGTGGTGCATAAAGTAATTTAAACATACCTTTAAACTAAATAAAATTGAATGGCACATAAGAATTAGAATGGGAGGTAAGATCAGCATGATGGTGCGTTATATGGAAGTCCAGTAAAACAGACGAAAAAAACATTAGAAAATAAAAAATAAATTTTAGTCTAAAAATATTGTAATCTACAATTTAAAATATTATAAAGTTAGCGATTGGTGGTTTAACGATGACTAGTGCTGCGTCTTTCAATATAGATTCGAGGGTAGTTAATCGATACCTGTGGCCTTTTACGCTTTAATTCTTGGAGGAGCTTGAGGATATCGTTTTCTTTGACAGGAGTGAAGTTGAAGATGTTTTAAGTGCGCATGGGAAACGATTTGGCTGGTTTCCAGACGAACGTACAAGGGGCATTGGTTTCATTTTCAAGTTTCGTGCCACGCTAGCGCAGTAGTTGCAAAACATCTTTGTTTAGTCTATTGCACTTGCCACTGTCACACCATTGTCTTGCTGCTTATCGATTGTTTTTGATTTTATGTTTGATTTAGGTAAAAGTTTTTTATAAATATGACACTTTCTGCTATATTGTTTTGGTTTTCGGTTAACAGATCTTTGTGATAATTATTTTTTGCTTGTCTGATGTGATAATGTGCATCGGTTCTTATTGCGACGATAAATATTCCAATCACCATCACCATTGGTGCATCTGGCTTTACGTAACTCATTATCTCATTCATTCAACCCTCTCCTGACGTTTTGTGTCAACCACGGACATGGACGGCCTTTGATTCGTTTGGATATTTCAGGAGCATGTCGATTGAAAATATCAGTAGTGATAAATTTGAAGAGAGTCCAGGCTTTATTTGAATTATTGAGGTTCCAATCTGCTTGTCGAAGTTCTTTGTTTATTGAATCGAAATTGTATCTGGTAAAGTTTCGACATTCGATTGTTCTAGGTTCAAACTTTTGATGGTTTCTCTTACGAACAATTCCAATCATAATATTTTATCTTTATCTGTTGTAATAGCAAGGTCGATTAGTGTTGATGATTATTAGTCTCAGTTATTCTTGTAGGATTTGAAATAAGCTGATCGAATCTGTGTAAGTTCAAGAACTGCTTTTCGTCTTTATGGTCGTTCTGATCAAGGTAGTTAATGTTAAAATCTCCCAATAAAACTACTTTGCGCTTCTTATCAACGATAGTGGACAAATTGTTCTGAAATAGTTCGTTAAAGTCTTCAGGCAGGAAATGAATCAGGAGAACGATAAATACAACCGAGAAGATATGGTCTAACATTTGTTTCTTTGATCTTGATTCAAATACATTCTAATCGTTCATGTTCGAGGTCTTTTCGTCTCTCGTGCTTGATGCGATCGGAGATATAAAGAGCAACACCACCGTAGGAACCGTCAGGTCTTTTATCAGTTCGTAATTTCTTCGAGCACCTTGTTTAAGTGGGTTTCCGATCAATTTTGGGAAAGTCTGATAGCAAACCTTCAACATGAAAATTTACTAAACAAACCTCGAGTGTTTTGGTGGAAGATTTTGGTTCCTTTTTTGCGAAGTAACATGTCCAACTCAGGAACATTTTGCTTGGTGTTTTCTGGTCCAGGATGCGTCTCGATGTCACCGGCAAGCAGCACCAAGATTCCAAAAACATGAGTTGAGTTGGCACAGAAATATCTGGGCTTCTGTATCGAATGGCTCTTTGAGAGACTAATCAACATAATCAATTTCTGCCGAGTACTTGGTTTGTTTAATTTTGTTTGGATCGGATTTGGATTTGATGTGGATTCTCGCAGCTTCAAAACAAACAGCAGCATTTCACCTCTTTTCTTCTTTCTTCGCACGAAAAGTTTATATCACTACGTGCAGAATCAGCTCCTTAACAATATTAAACTAAATTTGAATCGATAACACTGTTTATAACAAAATCTTCTAAGAAAAACTATTAAAAACGAAGAGAATTTCTTCAGACGTCAAAAAAGCGTCGTTGTCGTTGTCGTTGTCGTTGCAGTCGTTGGTTGGGCTAGAGTTTCTGTATAAACAGGGATCCCCGATATTGTACTCACCTGCTTTAAAAATATATAGCTAGAAAATGTTTATTTCAAACCATAGTCGGTTAGAGAACCTTATGCTTTAATTAGTTATGTATTACACGGTGTCAAAACATTATCATCAAAAACCTGTCTTTCTTGTTAGGGTCAAGCGAAAAATGTCCAGACCAGACAACAGGTCAACTGACAATATACATAAACTTCAAAGAGTGTTTTAAACGAGCGCTATAAATTAGTATCTTATACATCTCATCGTACGGTTTTTTTTCCCTTCAGCCATTTCGTTTAACGCGATGGATAATATTCTTTTACCCCAGTAGTAAAACAAAGAACTACAAAGAGTCACCATACTGAAAATATGAAATATGAAAGAAAAATAGATTTTTAAGACCCCACTAGAAAAACATTACCATTTCACCCAACCCAGTGGGTTTGAGATGTTTGATTTTCACATGGAATAAGATTATGCATCATAAACGACTCCAGTCGAGCTACAATCAAACATTTGACATTGGAATTGGACAAGGTGTGGCGTAATAGGGGTACGATATAATAAGCAAGAAATCCCCTTACTGACAAATGAACGACTTGTAGCAAGCAAACATAAATTATAGAAACCCTTGCTTCCAATTTCAAAATAATTATTATTATACCAAAGTTCGAACAAGTCTTCACGGATATATTCTTGAGGTCCATCAAACGCGTATAAATAGCTGTTATGGTAAATATGTGGTAAATATAACAGACTGAATATCGGGATCGCTAACAACAAACATTATGAATGGAAATGAAGAAACTCAACAAAAAGGAAACAATTGCAACTCGCCAAAAGCTGAGAAAAACGTCATCCCCTAAAAATATCACGTTACAATTTTGTTAAATGACCTTTTCTCACTTTCATTCAAAGGGAATTTTTCTGATCCAGCCTGGAAATTTGTCTTAGTTGATTTCTCGGTTAATGCGATCATATTGGAACAGAATCTCATTATTAATAAAAAAAAGTCACTATAATGTTTCCTTTCTCCTCGAATAGAAAAATGGCGCTTTAAGAATTGATGGTCTTTACATCTGAAACTTTTACTCGTAGAAACATGTCACTAGCCTTAGGGCCAATTCCAACATAATCTTCGGTCCCGTCCAACTTATATACCATGGATTGTAAAAAGAATTCAAAACTAGTATTTCGACAACAAAAGTAGTGAATTACTTACAAACGCCCTATACTAATGCGGAATTTAGTTCAGAAAATGACAGCAGAATTCCGAAGCGGAAGTAGAAAATATTCGTTCGAAAAAGATTAGAAAGCCGAAATGAGAGTTGCTAGGCGACCAAAATTCTTATTTTGATTTGCAGGCTAAACACGAAATAAAATTATTCTATTTTCTTGATAAAGACAATAAAAATACAAAACATAGGATAACGATATCTCACTTAGGAACAGGTTTCCCGAGGCCTTTTCCAAGGTCAATCATTACATAGTTGCGTAAACACCTTTTAGAAATAAAAAAAAGTCGAATCTAATTTTTTGAATGTTGTTATATTCCGCCTGAGACGAATAATAATAAAATCCAAGTCAAATCAACTCAAGTTCATTATCCACATTCAAAATAGCCGATGAAGCACGCAATTGATCGGGTATTTTGAATGTGGATTATGATTTTTATAAGTGGTCTTGCTATCCATTGACAGAGGCGGATACAGACGGTACTCTATGCTTTGACGGAGAGCGCTGACTTCCTTATAAGGAATATGGCCAAAGGCAACACTCTCCGTCAAAATCTTTGAGAACCTTCTGTATCCACCACCGACTGATTGTGCAAAGCTACCTACTTCAACAACTAAAGTCATCTCAATACCTTCTGATGCTGTTGCGAAATACATTTCAAAACTAAAAATCTTATCGATGCCATCAACGTCATATTTTCGATTTTTTTTCATTGTGATTGAGATCTTCGGTTTTATTGTAATGTTTATAGTAAGCAGACAACGAAAAGAAAAAAAAGTTCTCACACAAAAAAAAAACTTGCAGGTGAAACAAAAGAAGAGGTATGATTTAAGCAGCTCAACGAGACAATAACTGCCTCATGCTTCTAGACTTATCGAGAAAGAAAAAGAAAGTGAACGAACCGTAAAAACATATTCAATATTATACAATTAAACAGTATGTAGAGACTTTTTTCTTAATGATATATTCATTCCATTATTATTTCAGAGTGATTTCAACGGAATTTGGCCACTGTTTCACGCTGTTGACAGTTGAAGCAAACATTTTGAATATCTAGCTATTACTATCAGTATCAGCATAATACTATGTTACTTTTCCTTCTCAAAATGGTCATATGGGCACTCTTCTTTTGCTGAACAAAAATCAAGCTAAAGTCTCATTTACGACCATCAATGTCCTCGTCAATTTGAGAGCTACAGATTCCCACTCTATTAAAGGGGATAATTTCTCATCGGGGAAAAGTGACGAAAATTTTGCTCGATGAAGTACTCCCTTCTAAGGTATAATTCATAGGCTAATTTGAGACCACGTCGTTCTTTAGTACAAATATCGCTTGAATAAAAGAGACAAACTTTTATCATGATGCTTCGTTCTCCAAACTTGTTTAAGACACTTTATGAAGGAAAACTTGAGTGGTCTCAAATTGGCAGGTCCACCAAGTTCCTAGAAAAAGACGAGTAATCAGCGATTATGCATTTCTATTCATTTTTTTACTGGAGGCAGATTATCGCATTCCGAATTATCAAGAAAACCAAAGCACTATTGCACAACATTTTTTATCATCAGGCTTTTTATCTCAATAAAGTGAAAAGAATTAAACCTGATTACTCACGACCCTATTCCAAACTAACAAGAAGAAACATAGATTTTCAAAATGGATAACATTTTCAGATAATGTTCTTTTTCATATCAAAGACAAACGGACAAACAGAGCATAGTATTTATTTGCTGTAAACCTTGCTAAGCCTTGTTTTCTCTCTGGACTCTGATCACAATCATTTTCAACTAATCGAAACTAAAGTCAACCTTGATCTTTTAAAACCTTTCTTCGTGGCTTAAAAGCCAACTCGATTCACTCATCAGGGTTAGTATGTGCGACCAAAATTTGGACCTTCAAATTCGGACCCTTACAGTGCATTTTCGACCATTTTTCCCCTGTTTTAGCAAAGAATTTCAAAATTTTCTCAAATGCCCTACCCTTACAATGCACCTGGATTTTGTCAGAACCTTGAAAAACCTACCCTTAAGGGCCGCACATACCGTAGGTCGGACCATATGAGTGACCCCCGGGTCAAAAATGTTACATCGTTTAAAAAAAACAAAAGAAATTCATATCATCAAAGCAAGTAAACTAAAGCGAATGATTGAACAAAGGAGTCTGGAAATGAATAGATAGAAAGGGAATAGAATATTGTGAAGGTGGAAACCATTCTGTTCTGTGAAGATGGAAACCATCTATGTTCGGGGCGTTAAATACACATGAAAAATAGCATACAAAGTGTACAAAGAAGGAAAGCTCAATAAATCTTAAGCGTAAAAGTTTTTTTGAATTATTATGGTGAATGATAGAAAGGGAATTTAAAGAAATTTATTATAGCTTAATCCCTATTAGATTTAATCAATTTATTATTTCAATAGAGAATGTACGCGATATTGACTCCTTGACGCCAGTCAGGTAGACCCTTTTATTAGAATTTGCATGAGGGTTGTTTCAAAAATGATCGCGGCACTAAAATGTAAAGGTTGCTCTATGTAGAAACCAGGAGAGTTTGGTTACTTTAGTATCATCTTGGTTTCTACACATTCATTGTTTTTAGTGACAATCTTTTTGCAACAGACTTTAGTGTCGGACGGAATTATCATTTTTTCAAACAGACCCGCGACAAAAAAGCAATATTTAGATATAGCAAACTTTCTCTATATCGAGGTCACATGAAATCAATTTTTGCTCGAAAATTTCAGCACGAAACCTACGATTTCAATTAGCTAAGTGAAATATATGAATGAAACAGGAGAACTGAGCTCATCCAATAAGAATTAAGAATTATTTTTGAAAATAAGAAATAATTTGTTTTTAGACACATTGTCCCCTTTTCTTCACGTTTTCTTCTGTTAGAAAAGTAAATTCTAATAATTATTTTCGAAAACCAATCTTATCATTGAAAAACAATGGTTTTCAAAAGCAAACAAGCCAAACATATTATATTACTTCATTCCATTTCGGTTTGGAGATCAATGAAAGAAGAACAAAAATATTGCTTCCCCTTCTCTTCGAAAATTTTCAGATTCCAACGAAAAACAAAATATAAATATAATATCGAAAAATGAAATAATTAGTCTGGCAGATTCTCTCTTATTGTGTGTACCAGTCTAATAAAAGCAAAATTAAAAACAGCGCTCACAACAAACAGGTCGAAAATGAAAAGAATAAAAATTAATAAATTTTTGTTCTTTCTTGTTTTAAGCTCTTTGAAGCGAACTTAACCAGAAGACAGGAAAGAAAGGAAAAGTATAAGAAGCATAAGTACAAATTAAAGGATAATTTTCTTCTCAATGAGAAACAGCTGCATAGAACGAATAACCAGACCAGTATTTTTCAACAACTTTACGAACCAAACCAACTCTGGAGGGGACAAAAGAAAATAAGTCTTGTCAAACCTCTCTTACGATGAAAAATGAATTAAAAAGCAAAATCATGCTGAGCTGTTATCATGAAAGACTATTGTGACGAAGGTTTTTTGTTCCCAGCTTCTTCTTATCTAACAGACAGTAATTTGGTTTTCATTTTTTAATTCGTCAACCTTGACTATGAGGATCATCCACCTCTATTCCAAGCAAGAAAAGAGAAGAGCTCCCCCCTTGAATATTTCTAAGACGAAAAAAGAATCAGTTGAAATAATTTAACCCTTATAACTAATGATTCGTTGTCATCTCAAATTGTCAACAAAGGAGGATATAAAAAAGGTGTAGCAATCTTTGTGTGTCATTCAACATTAAAAACAAATTTCATCACTTTTCTTCACAACAGAGAAACAGAGAAATATTTCTTTCAGCTTTAAAGTTTTTACATAAATAAACATTCGAAAATTACGCAAATACAGCATCACATCTTCTATAATGTGATAAAAACAACTCTTTATTTGGTCCTGGTAAATCCATTTAAAAACATTGATATCATTCAGGCGGTCGGGTGAAGAACAACGGTTAATACCTGCTGTCCTTCAGTCGTTTAACATTTAAGGCACCATGAAGTCAGGAGACAATGCCAAACTCCGGTATTGGCCATACCTATGAACAATAAACAATAAAAAATGGCATAAGAAAACAATGGCATGTTATAATGTTCTGCAGATGTGAAATCAAAAATGGAGTTTTCTAAAACACTTTTTAAATATACACGTTTTTTATAAGAACATCAAAATTTTGGTTGAGGCTCTGCTCTTATAAACTATGTTCTTATAAAAAAACAACGTATTCTGTTGCAGAAATAAAAAATAAAGCCTTTAAAGCAAAAGGGAACAGTGCAAAACATAAACAAATTATTTGTTGCGAAATGAAAAACGAGAAGAATAAGCCAGCCTCCTCTTTTTCTTACTTTGAAGCAAACTTTTCCATGAAGAAGACCAATAGGTACTGATCCATAACTTCTGGAATCTGTAGAATTTTCAGGGTTGTCGCCTAGCAACCAAACATGACCACATGGTACCTAAAGTAGTAGTCAAAGATTCAACAGAAAAAAATGAAAGATGAAAATATCGTATACCGCATATGGAATAACCTAATAATTCGGCGGAAATTTATCATAAATTTAAGAAAAAGGCGACCTAAATAGAGAATTTAAGGACGAGAGCTTTTCTATTATAGTTTGTGACTTGGTCCCATACCTCAAATAATCGGGAACTACCATGAGCCAACATTTCTGGAGAACTTTTCACATGATCACCTGCCTACAATGAGTGAAATATATGTTCATTTGTCAATGAAAGAAAAAATGTGGGAAAATTGATAGGAAAAATCTTCTCCCTATTTTCATATTCAGTAAAAAATAAAAAACAACGGGAAACTTTCTCACAAAGTCCAAAAATTGTCGGTAGTTATTTTCGGAAGATCGGGAAAATTTTGAAACATTTTTCCAAAATACAGAATCAAAATAGTGATTGCGTTAAGGATGTGTGAGATAGATATGCCCACAAATAGACCAAATAGCGCACAGAAACAAGCTTGTGAACCCTAAACGGTTAAAAAATAAAAGAATGTTTAACGCAAAACGTACGGTGGCGGCAACTCGTTTACAGACCAAGTTGGTTGGACTGGTGGGTGATTTTGATATCACAATGTCACCACTGAAAGAAAAAGGATACACAATCATCATTTACAATGTTTACAGAAAGCATATAAAAGAGTTACAAAAATCTTACATTTCAAGTTATGAGTTAAGATTCTGATTTCTTCTTTCTGAACTTTGACTCTTAAACAGAAAACTTAAAACTGAATACCGGGGGCTATTTTGCCGACCCGAAACAAAGCAGTTTTGTACATTACAAGCATCGAATAATGATTTTGAATACAAATAGTTGCTGATAAAGTTCCAGGCCTTTATAAATTCTTACACTTCGATGCCACGAGCAGAATGTTTTGAAGTTTCAGGCCCTAATACAAATTCTTACACTTCGATGCCACGAGCAGAACGTTTTGAAATTTTCTCAGTGATGACGATATCTGTATTTCCATATTTATTGAATGTTGGAAGCATTGATGGACCCGATAGCTGAAATGGAAACAGAAAATGTTGTAATAATCAATTCGGTACTGGTAACCATTGATGGACCAGATAGCCGAAGAAATGGAAAAGAAAAATCGAATGTTGTAATAATCAAACCAGGTAAACCAGTAAATTTAACTTGTTAATCCCCACCTCCTACCTAGCAGACACGAAACATTGCTTTAACGTCCATGAAACAATATTGAAAACGGTGTGGGCCTGTTGGGTATAGTCAAAATTAAGTGGTTCTATCCCATATAAACAAAAACAACACTCCTGTCTCTGTACCCCAGTGTGTGACAAACGCCCAGTGGGTAACAAAATGTTCAGTAGGGTGTGAAAGTCAAACCCACTGGTTTGGGTCAAATGGTAATGTTTTTCCAATCCAACGGGGCCATAAAGTTTATTGCTAATTTTTATCCTATTTCCAATGGGGTCGCTCTTTGTATTTCTTTGTTTTATGACTTAGGGTTAGAGTGAAAATCTGATCTTCCACCGGGGGACTATTTTCTCCACTGGAGAGAAAAAAAAGCCTTGCTAATAAATTTTTCACTGGGGTGGATCTCATGAAGAAAACTTCTACATTCTACTAACTCTAATTCCAACAAACGACGTAGAAAAATCGTAATAAAGAACTTACGAATGTCAATTCAGCTCCATAAGCAAAAAAGCAATGTCCAACGCAAAACACATTGATTCCAGTGCCAAGCAATATACCAAACTTTTTCAAACTTTTTGTTATTTTTATCATTATCTTGAAGAATAGAAAAATAAGGTTGTTAGTTAGATTCAAAAGTTTCTTCAATAAATAGATCATTTTCCGAACGTTGGAAATCTGAAGGACGAAGTATGAATAAAACCCATGACCAGCTGACAATATCAGGTAAAATAAAACAAACCGAAAAATATTTTGGAGTGTGCGATGTTCTCAAGATGTTCCTATGATATTCTCAAAGTTCTCACAGACAAAGAGAAAAATAACAATAATGTTTTTTGGAATGAGATACTTTTCTGTATAAGAAGATAATTATTTACAAAATGTTTATAGATAATGTTGTTTGCAATTAAATATTGAAAGTCAATTAAATTATAGTACAATAAAAACGTTAAGTAATATTTTAATCGTCAACTTGGTAAACTACTAGCAGAGACTTCTAATTCAGTTACAATATGGTTTCAACAAAAATGGCGATAACACAACACAAGATAAGATGGCTTATGAAACAATAATTAGGAGGGTGGAGGGTGGAGGGTGGCACACAAAAGATAAGAATAACATAAGTTTATCACACTGAGCTGGCATTAAAAATCTTCCATTTGATTGCACGTCAGTGTAGAAATAGCAGAAGGCTTAAACGACAGAGTTATGTAAAGGTATACGTGTGTATATGTGTCTTGTTTACCAATCAGAATAGATGAAGAATTTCAAGATAGAAGGTACAAGCCATTAGTGCATAAAACATTACATGATGAGTTATGGTGGAGATGAAACTTCTTCGAAAGACGCTGAAGGTGAGGTAACAAAGGAATTATCCAATGATGCCTTCTCTTGTGCTTTCTTTGATTTTAACTGAAAAACAAAAAAAAGTTTTTATTGTTACTAAATTAACGTATGATGCAACTGGGCTGTTAAAATTGTGAACGGGTGGAGGATTTAAGCTTTTTCTCGTAACTTTTCCCGGACATTTTGGGTTATGGACCCCAGGACAGTATTTTTGGCGATAGGAACATATCCTCCACACATTCTGGAATAGCCAATACGACTGTTTGCCTATCGATTTCTTTCTAGAAGTGAACAACCTAGAGTCACAGAGGTTGTTTCTAGAGTTCTAGTCTCACTTCAGTCGTTGGCTACGAGACGTATTGGCTAAAAGTTTTTGATGCAGAGATTCTTTAATGGAATATTTCATGGAACTATCAAAATAAAATAATGACAAGTGACAAAGTGGACAAAAAGTTAATATGACCCAAAAAAAAAAAATTCCAACCTCCATTGTCCCTCTTGTAGCTTTCAATGTGTCCCTCGTTTTCATCACTAGAAGAACAGATAAACAGGTTACTTGAATAATAACAGGAGATTTGAAGCTAGTCTAGCAAAGCAACGAGGTTCAATATAAAATGGTGCCGTAGAGAGGGATTGTTTTACTGGTTTGGTTACATTGTATTTGGCCTTGTTCACACTTTCTACACATTGCATTTGGCCTTGTTCACACTTTCTACACATTTTATTTGGCCTTGTTCACACTTTCTACACATTGTATTTGGCCGTGTTCACACTTTCTACACATTGCATTTGGCCTTGTTCACACTTTCTAAACTGAGTGTTACCAGGTATGTGGCATATTTTCTTGATTTCCCAATCTCAGATTTGATTTGATTATGCTGAAGTAAGCAAGTTATGCTGAAGTAAGCAAGGCAAAAAGCAAAATAAAAAATGTAAATGAACAATGTCACTATAAATGAATCTAATGAAACTTGTCTAAACAACATCCCATCCATTCAGAGCTTAAACGCATTTTTTATCAAGTTGGTCAAACCTTTATCAAGACGATACGTTTAAAAAAATAAGAGATTTAAAAAAGGTTACATTTCTTGGCGATTGATTTATCTTCGTTGCTTTTGCCACGCCATTTTGCATTCTCCTGTAAAAAACGGACATAAATAGAAATAGAAATTTCATAGATCGATACAATCACGGTCATAAGGTTGTAGACTTTTTGAAAATAACAGAAAATTACCAAAAACACATTCTATGTTTGCATCTGGTAACAATAGCCGACCTTTTTTACATCAACCTTGAAGGAAAGAGCACATATGTAAAAGTCTACAGACCTTTTGACAGTGATTGTTGATACAAAAAGGAAAGCTAGATGTAACCAAACTATTACTGAAAGAAAATGGTCATAAAAACTTCAACGAGAGAAAGTCGCAGGTCTTGAAAATGGAACCAAGCATTGTTATTATTATTACCTCTACCATTTCCACGGCTGATTTGATAAAATATTCTTTGGATTTCAAAGTTTTCCTTAAACTTGCAAGGTTTTTCTTTAACTTCAAGTTCTGAGAAAACAACAAATATTATAGAACTGTAAAAGACATACAAACGTACAGTGGAATGTAATATAGAAATTAACTACTTCTGGTGGAATAGCATAAAATGTTAATACTAAGTAAGGGTAACTTCATTACTTGATAATAGTAAGGTAAAATACCCGGAATAAATCGTATAGTGTCGGCAGAATACCCGGGGATAATCCGTATAGTGTCGGCAGAAATTATCTATATCGACAAACGTTAGAACTGACCAAGAGTTCATTAGTTTATATGAAATAAGTTTAGCATAAATCTGCTGCGAATTTCGAGCAAAAATATATCGTGTGTGGAATTGAGTGAGAGAACATACCTCTTCTTTGAAACTTGGTTGGTTCGCATCGTCGTGTGGAACAAAAGAATGAATAATTCTGCTGACAGTTTTCATTCTCTTCAATATGTTACTCAAATCGTTGATTGCATGTGACTGAAAAAGGAAATATTGCGGGAAATTCATCGTAGCTTGGATCACGAGATTTAACGTTTGGGTACGTTTCGAGAGATTCTTCTCCAACCATCGAGAAATGGAAGTGGAAGTTCAGAAAATCAGAAAACGGGGATAAATAAGTACCTGATTCAGTTGATTTTCTTTGGTGGTAATACGTTTATGCATTGTAACAACCAATGATATGGCTTCTTTGACTTGTTCCAATACGGTCCGATAATTACTCCACGTGCCAATCAACTGACATCGATCGTTTGGAGATTCTTTATGAGCGATGTGTGATTCGTGAGACGAATCGTGGTCACTCAATATGTCTGAAAATTAAAGATAATATTTTCTCAGCCGGAAATGATTTTAAACACTTAAGTTGAGTTATATATGTTTCCTACAGGTCTGTCAAATGTTTTAAGTCCAAGGAAATGTAGTTGGTGAATTTTTCCTCGAGGTGGGTAAAAGGAAATTAAGAATTCTCCAACGTCCAAAGGTGGTCACACTATGATCTTTAAGAAAGACAACGGGTAGAGCGAGGGTAAGTGGAGAAATCCAGGGAAAAGAGTGGCGCTCCTATATCTCCCCTATCTTCGGGAAGATAGCTATCGAAAAGGGAGCCTTCGGGTCGCTCTCGACCCGAAGACAGGAATTGATGGTTTGGCGATCACTCGCAAACCTTGTGGGGTAACTAGTTAATTGAGGAATTGAAGTTGCAAACAGTTTTTAATGGCATACAATTCTAAAAAAATCAAAAAATACAAAAGATCAAGACGTGACTTACTATAATCTCTAGTTGGTGTTTCAAATGGTGAGAAATGTACTCTTGCTTTTGTTGGTTCATTTTCTTCTCTCTTGGGATTCCCACCGTCAACACTTACGCTTTGCAAAACAGCTGAAAACAAACTTCGCTTGGCAGACATTGAAGGATCTTTTGAAGGTGTAACAAGGGGAGAAGTAGAGACTGGTCTTCCAAGCTCTTTCTCTAGTTTTTCTTTGAGAGCGATGTTCGCGTCGATGCTTTTAGTGAGTTGTTCGCGTAAATCTCGTATTTCTTCTAATAGCGCGGTGAGAAGTGCTTTATCGAGGTGATCGCTTGTTTCTTTTGATTTATTTTCTATTGCGTAAAAAAATGAGAATCAAGTACTTTGAACGTTTTGAAATCTTTTAGGAAAGGTCATTCATAATTCTACTCCCTGTTTGACGGGGAAATATGAAAAGCTCAAGATGGAAAAACGAAGAAGAATCATAACACTTTAAATGGACAATAGTATACAATACTACGGTGTACATAGTCTCTATAACTCGAAAACTGACGGGGGAAAGGAAAGTTTTTTGAGTTTTAAACAATCCAAACAAAAGAGAGTCTTCGGTGAAGAGGAAAGAAAATGCGTTTGCGTAAAAATGAAGATTTGAGTAAAGAAGAAGATTTGAGTAACAGTCATTTGAGAATACAATACCTTTGAACCTGGTGATACCAAGTTGTTTAACCAACCGATCATATGCTTCCATTTCCAGTTTAAGGTTGTGTGATATATTGTTCAATTCGTGTAATTCCAAGTGCAATGTTTCGATGGTTTCTTTGTCACTGTATACAACAAGAATACAAAGTTTTACTGATCACGGTAAAATGGGACTGAAAGAAACACATACCACAATGTTAGTGGGTTGGAATCAAAAGCCCACCCCCAAGCGGGGGGTGTTTAATATTTATTTAATTCAGGATGGTATGGCGGAACATGAAATCAAAGCAGATCGTGAACAGAGCTTTCCAACGAACCCAAACCTCACTTTTTGTTCTTTTGCTGACCGTTACTGCATCTTATGAGGTAGGTGTGAATGTTTAAAGATTTCATTCTTTTCAAAGATTCCTGAATTAAACATGGAAAGAGCAGGGGATCGGACCGGGAACGCATTGAGCTATCTATCCTTCATTCATGCTTAGTTCGGTTAGGCTTAAGGCTAGTTGGTATGGTCAAAAAGCTGTGTAAAATTTAAAAAATTGCAAAATGTATTATTAAATCCTTACGTTTGTTTTTCGATCATCAGTTCACTGATCTGTTTCTTCATCTTTTCATTTTTTCTTTCCATTTCTGATGATTTCTCTCGCAACAAGTCATTATCTCTTATCAATGTAATTTGCAAATCTTTTGGATCATTCAACATTTTAGCTTCACGTTCAACATGTTTTAAACGTTCTTCCAACTGTTGACGAAGAGCATCATTGTTTTTTCGTGTTTCTTGCAACTGTTTGTTGAGCTCACGCATCTCTTTAATATGTTCCGAAATGAGAGACATTTCATCCGGAGAACGGGTTGAGTTTTCTCTGCTTTGCGGCCGGATGTTGTGTCGGTGTGAACTTGCTTGGAGAGGTGAAAACGATTGCCCTATACCAGATTCCATTGAATCCAGTTTGGATTGGAGATCGAGTATGGCTTTGTTCTTTGATGTAACTACTTCTTGTGATCTGGAAAACAACAATGAGTCGAACTAATCATTAAAACATTCGGATGAACTTATATACCTTGTTAACTTATTGATATTCAACTTGATGCTATAATAGGGCTAATTGGAAATTTTCTCTATATGGAAAAAAAGTATAACACGAAACACAATCAACTTTTACGTAATTAAGAATTTATATTAGTCAGATGGCAAAAACATTGAGTTTCTCCAGAAAAAAGGACCCCCCTGTCCAGGATATCGATTTTTCTTAACACCATCCCCCTGAATACCCGTGCTCAAAATTTTGAATTCCCTGAATATCCTTGGTCTTCAAATTCTTACCCCTGGGTATCTTAGAAATTTCCAACCCTATCCCCTGGATATATTTTTACCCTCGCATTGATGTCTTAGGTTATTGAAAATTTCAAACCCCCTTGGATATCCTATATACCCTCGACAGTGGATGGGGTGGGGGGTGGGGGGGGGGAGGTACGAAAAAACCCATTGAGGTTTGAAGAAGAAAACTCACAAAACGACTTGTTGCTTCATAGTGTTTTCGGAGTCTTTAGATTCCTTCAATTGCTTTTCAAGAAGATCTTTAACGCGTTTTAAATCTTGGAGCTCCTTTTCATGATTATTGTTTAGATTTATTGTTTCGAATTCTGTTTGAAGACGTTTATGATTGGATAATACAGCGGCAAGTTCATCTTGTAATTTCTTGTTCCGCTGCTGGCAGTCACCTAAAGAACGACAAACAAATGGAATGTTGATAAATTATGCCAAGACCAACAAACTTTGAATACGGTGATTATTTATACCCCATGAAACCTTGTAAGGATAATCTAATTTTGACAAGCTCCATTGGGAATGAGAAAAAGCTAAAAAGATAGCGACTGCATTTACTGAACGTTTCGACACATTTGCGATTTGCGTGTTAGAATCACAATCTGAGTAAGGAAAGTGTTGCTCGTAGTTTTATAGCTTTTTTTGGTAAGTGCTGCTCGAGGTTGATTTCAATAAGAATTAGAAAGATAACAACTCAGTAAAAAGATACTTGGTGATAGACTTTTCACAATGTTGGATAAAAGGTTTTTAGACATTTTAGAAATGTGCTCCTTACTTCAAGGTTTATGTAAAAAAGATCAGCTTTTGCTATCAGTTGCCAACAGACGGCTTTCAAAAACATTGAGTGGGATTAAGAGGGCATTTATACTGATTTTTTGGTGATTTTCTGCTATTTTTAAAAAAGACTTCAACCTTATGCCCAACGTTGCAGTAGGAATGGTGTTCTACATTTCCCTAATGAAATCTTTACCTAAACGCAATGACACTGTCTTGAAATCATTGTTTCTTGGACTCTGTTCAAGTCGTTCAATCTTTAACTGATTATTCTCCGAAGTCAAGGCAAGGTTTTCGTCTCTCAGTTGCTGCAACTCAGGCGACGTTAAATGATGTTGTAGTTCGTTCACTTTCATCAACTCATTCACCTTCTCTTGTAGTCCCTCATTTTCAATTCGGTACGTTTGTTGGACGTCCTTTAATTTCGATTCAGTTTCGTTTTGAATTCGATTCTTTTCTTCATCAAAAGTTCGCTGACGTCGTTGTATGTCCTCTTCCAGCTCACGTACGCTGCTCAAAGCCTTCTGTAGCTCTTCATGAAGATTTGATTTCTCTTTGTCTTTCTCGGTCTTCAATATCTGGTAATTGTTCGTCAAATTTTTCAGCTTTGATCGTAACCGATCGTTGATGTTACACAATTCCTTCGCATCATGTTTTAACCTTTTCTTTTCCTCCAAAGCGTTGTTGAGTTGTTTTTTCTCTAATGACGTCACATCCATCTGACGCATGCTCTGTAAATTGTCGTTCAACGTTTTCAAGTCGTTTTCAGCCTCGCTTAATTTGTTTTCAAGTTCGTTTTTCTCGTTGCGAAGAACCTCAATCTGTTTCTACGGCAACATAGAAATAAAAAAAGAAGGAAATATATCATCATCCAGGGAAATTTTGCTTCAATAGAATAAACTTCAAAACAAAAATTCGATACACTGAGTCAAAAGAGAAAAACATTTTCTTTTTCTTCTCTCCAAGATAAAAATAGAAAAACCAACCTCTTTTAATTCAACAGTTGCTTTTTCCTCGTTGACGACGTTGCTCCATTCCTCTTGGTTTTTGTCAACACGTTGATTCAACAAAGCAAGTTGTTGATTACACAACACCAAATCGTTTTTCAGTTGAGCACGTTGTTGAATAAGCAACTCCTTATCTTGCTTCAACTCGTCAACTCGGTCTGTTAATTGACTGATCTCTCTGTCTCGATCATTTACGAGTTGTTCAAACTCGAGTTTCATTTTATCGAGTTGCGAGTTGAGTTGTTTGGCTTCTAGCTCGCATCGTTTTAAATCTTCTTTGAGTGATTGGCTCTCACTTTCGGCCCTGTCGATGATGGAACTAAGGTCCGGTGACTGAAATTAAAATGAAATCAACAGTAAACTAAAACGAATGATCCATTTAAGAAATGGTAGGTTTGGCGCGCAAAAGATTCATCAAGTATTACCAAGAGTGAAATCAAGACCAGAGTAGATCGAAGATCAACAAACTGTTACTATGAACGAAAATCTACGGCAGTGTCTATGGCTAATACATACTTCATGGGGAAATAGCGTATTTAATTTAACCTGGATACAATTTTTGATCACTTTTTATAATTAATTCTGATAGGCCAACGTCCGAAAACCTGTTTTTGAGCCAGAATAAAAATGAACATGAGGACATAAGCTGGACACTAACCTTGAGTGAATCTTTGAGTTTCAGCTTGAGTGCTCGGTTCTCCTGCATCAGTTGTTCTTTGAACGAATCCAATTCTGGTTGTTTCTTCATAACGTTCAATAAAATACTTTGCAAGTTTCTTCTCAAATGTTCAACTTCTGCTATTTCGTTCTTCAACAGTTGTAAACAACTACAAATTATTAAACAAGTTTCTTTTTCACATAAAGAATCTTTCTAAATATGTAATCATTTGACAAACAAAAATTAAAAAAGACAAAGACTACACATAGAAAATTCATATTCATTACGCAATCTTTTATACATAAACACCATATTAGATTTGAATCTTGAATGTTTAACAATGCAACTAGTGAGCAGCAAACGGAATGTTTCAGTGAGAAAGATTACGTAATGGAAATTATGAATAAATTTTGATTCTAGGCCACTTTACGAGTAATTTTAAGTCGACATAAACATCCAAAAATTCAATGGCAGTTCTCTCTGACACAGAACTATACGCAATAATGACTATAATGTAAAAAGCAACATTATCACTTTAACAGCCATATGATGACAACAAAATATTTCGGACCTTTCCGGGTGTTGATTATTCTTCAGTTTTTCAGACAATGTTTCATATTTTTCTTTTTCTTTTTCAGCAGCACGAACAAGTTCTTCAAGTTCTTGAAGCAACGAAGCCTGATAATCTGGCGTTCCCTAAAAAAAAAGTTGAGTCAATACTAGTAATATTATAGGCATAATTTTCATCCATAACTCCTCTTTCCAGGGATACAAGAAGAAGCAATTTGATGCGGTACCTGTCGCGATAAACGGTTGTATGCTCCTTCCAATTGGGTTTGTAAAGATTCTTTTGAAAGTTTCAACAGATCCATCTCAGCTTGTAATTGCATCTAATGAAAAAGTAGTTGATGATCAACATTCAAAAAGCGTAAATTTTCACAGAGAAAAAGTTACGATTTGAAGCTGTTATTTAAATCTTTTTACGACAATAGTTACGGCAATAGAGATTAGATATTTTATTATTTAAATCTTCCGAATATTGAAACAAAAATTGATTACTTGGAATTTAATAGGCTCCTTATAAGTGCTCAATAAAAAGTTTATTTGAATCTTAAAAAGTTTCCGAACCTTTTCATCTTCCAATGTATGGCAAACATCTTCTAAATCTTCAAGTTCTCTCCTTCAATATACAAAGTGTGACAGCTCAGTCAATTTTGAACATAAAAAGTGCGACAGTTCAGTCAACTTTGAAGTTTTATGGAGCTGCTTTGTCCAATGGCGGACAGGGATACGGGAGAAATTATCAATCGAAGAAAACAATGTAAACTGGGGGATTTTTGTGAAAAACTAAAGAACTTTTTATAATATACCTTGCAGAAGACTGACTTTCCTTGGTTGAATGTTGTTGATCTGCTAATTCCTAAACACGAAGAAATGAATGTTAAAATATAAAACGATTTTTCATATTGGAAAAGCCACGTGTATCTGACATAAGTGGTAAAAAAGCAACACAACTCTCAATAAATTTACTTACTAAAATTAACAATTGAGGATAACTAAACTATATTTCCATGGACCATATTGATTCAAATAATATATTTCGTCATACCTGCAAGTCCAGAATGATTCCATCTTTTTCTTCATTTGATTTCACCAAGTCCTAGAGAAAATTTTTGGTCAATTTTTGTACTTTCAAAGGACGTTTCCAAACCGATTCGCATAACTTTTCAAACGGCGATCCTTGCCTGTGGCTTTAGATATAGACAAGAATTTTGACAATGTTGAAAAGCCCATGTTTGTTATTGTAAAATGGTTACAAGCTCTGCAATCAAATGTTGTAGCCAAAAGACGATGATTCAGGGGGGAAATCTTTTTCGGGACACAAAATACGCGTCCTTCAGGGTCTACCCAAGAATAAGTATAGTTCCGCGTCCATATAGCATGAGTAGGTTAAAATATCCCTTGTTAGAAATAAGTAAATCTTTATAATTTCATATAATATATGCAAAGATCGAATTTTTAAACCTGGATAGCTTGGTCTTTTGTCACCATCTTTCTTTCAATAGAAATACCATTCATTTCTTCTTTCTTCTTCAAGTTTGTAAGTCGGACATTCAAATCCTATAACATTTTATGAAATAGTGAGCAAACACATTTCAATAAAATGAAGGATTATTCAGATAATTCCGACACCAAAGATAAAACAAGCTTTCTATCAATGTGTTATGATAGCGTTCACCAAAAATGACCCTGGAGCTAGACCCCGTAAAACTAACTAATAAATTTGCGTTTTTTCATTCAAATCAAAACATCAATGTAGCAAGTCAGCAAACACTACCCGATAAAACTTCAACCCAGATAAAAAGCTTTTTTCTTTTGATAGCGTGTACCAACAATTTATTAGGTCATGCAAAACTAGTTAATAGATTTGCGTTGTTGCGTTATGGTTTTTTGTATCTCTCAAAGCCTTCATTGATCAACATTCTGTTCAAGTTCCGCGGTTCATCAATTTTGCATTGCACAGTATTATAAGTATTTGATTTCGAAAGAAAAAATATAAGTATAGGGTCGTATTGAGGCGAGTAGACCCTGAGTTTTGTATTTAAAGATTAAACTACCTACGTTAATTAAACCATACCTTCAATTCCTGTTGATCAGTAAGACGTTTCTCATCTTGTTGGATGTATTCATTCTTGCGGCGTTGATTTTCGTGCAACCTTTTGTACAAGTCCTATTGATAATCAAAAACTAGATAGATTCTCACGGAAGATATTTTCGTGACTTTGGGTGTAATTCGCGAGATTAAATTCCGCGAAAGATGAGGTTACACAATTTTTACCCCCTAAATATGACCTTTTAGGCAAAATTAGCCTTTTAAAGTTTTATTCCGCCAAACTTTCTTCCCTTAAAGGTACAATACACAGTATAATCATTAAGTCCGTTGAAAGAAAGAAAGTTTTGAAATCTGAAATATCGTTCTCATTACAAAATAATGGTACCTTTACAAGGTTTTCTTTCCCTTTGAGAAGAGACAATAATTCTTCATTCTTCAGTTTCAAATCTTCTTTGACGTCACGGCTTTCAACCTTCAAAAAAATCAAAACAATATTACCCATATAATTCATCTTCCAATTTGAGACCACATCGTTCTTCAGTACAAAAGTCTCGAAAAGTCGCTTGAATGAAAGAGGCAAAGTTTTGTCACGATGCTTTGTTCTCCAAACTCGTTTAAGAGACTTTATTACGGAAATAGTTGAGTAACCAGAAGTTAGAAATTGGATTTTCACTCATGGCTTAAGAAAGAAGATAAAAAAGAAATAGGTTATAAGAATCCAGATCTGGTGAAGGGAAGCTGAAATGGTTAAAAGACAGTAATAGCAGCGTGTATCAAAATCCCTCGCAACGTAGAGTAACGATTGATGGAATTCATGCATGGCACACGGTACCTCTTGACTTTGTTCAACATTGAATTTGTTATCCATGGTCAATTCTTCGATGATGTGATTACACTAAAAGAACAAAGTCCACCGAAGTAATAATCTCTCAGTTCACATTCTCCTCTACTTCAACTAATGTGAGAAAATTCACCATTATTTAATGTATTGGAAGTACTTTGAATTATTCTGACTGAAAACACTGCAGTGATATGGGGATACATTCTAATGAATTTTCAACGAACCTCATTTTCAGGTAGTCGCCCAACCAATGATGTCATGTAGTTGTGATATTTCTAAAAGAATAACCAATGATGTCATGTGTCATATGCGAGTGTTTTTTCATGCAATCTTACACTATTACGTCCACGTTATATCTCCTACGTAGATTTTAATTTTTGGACTGCTACTTTCTCACAATTTATCTTCTACCACAATCGGTGGTTGGTCTCTCATTTTACGTATAATATCATATTACATTATTACCAGTTTCATTCTAACTTTTTAATTTTAATTTTTTTAGAATTATGGTCTTTATTTAAAACTTTATCATATTTGTTGTATAAGATCCACTTATTTGTGGAACCCGAAAAATGTCAAATAAAAAAAGAAATAAAAAATATGCTACCCAGTGTGTTAAATGGTATGCAGACATATAAGACCAGCCAGTAGTAAACAAGTCAAAAATTGAAGTAACTTTTTAACTAGATTATTTGATGAATCCTTGACAGCCATTGAAATGTATCGGTTTGCCGACTTTATACTCAATAAAAACATAGCAAAGAAATTAATTGCGGAAATGACAGAATGAGAGAATTTGAGGATAATGCGTTAAATTACTCCATCGACGAACCTCGATAGTTTTTCTGTGGGACTTGTTGAAGGATGAAAATTTTGTTATTTCTTCTTCTTTTTCATTCAGCATTTCAACCAAATCTTTTCTTGAAGCCTGAGATGATGAAAAAGATGAACTAAGTGGACCAAGCAAATACATCCACCGTTATAATTGACCTGCGAAATTACAACATTACCTAAATATTACTTGATACAAGCGTCAACAAAAATATTTGACGAATAATGGTTTTGGCAGCGGAAACTTCATATAACCTAATATGATTTCTCCGAAACAAGATCAATGATATTTTTGAATAAATTTGCAACTGCCAAAAATGTTGTCAACGCACTACTCATGCATTACGCGACATGCTAAGAAGCAAATATTTCCTAATGGGAAAACAATAGGTTTCAATAATAAAACGTACTCTTTCTTTGTCAATGGCATCTTTCAAAGAGTTTCTCAATTTATCCAAGACTTCATTATCTTCATTGGCGTTTGAACTCAAGCCCTATGAAACAGAAGAGACATTATCAAAACAACCAGGTGGAGAAAAGGAGTACAAAATACATTGTTGTGAAAATCATCAACGTCACGAGTAACAATGGCCTTTTCCAGAAAAAATATTTAGTACAAAATGCGCATGCGCGCTTGTGAAAATCAATAGCGCAAAGAGCATGAGTACGAACCTTGATTTTCAATTGAAGTTTATTGGTGAAAGTTTGAGATTTCTGGTCCACCAGAGATGATTGGTGAATTTTATTCGTTAAATCCATAATTTCGCTATCCTTGCTTTGCATCTGTTCTAAATACTTCAACTCTTGGCTCTTGGAGAAAGAAAAGACAATAGTTTGAAACGTCAGCATTTCCTGGTAAAGAAATCTCACAACACAACGAAGATACTGAAAAATTAGTAAAAGCAACCACTGCATTTATTTCAAAGGAAGTCTTTTGAAAGTTCTAACATTTACCTCGGCATTTTTCTGCTGTAATTTAAAAGCAGTTTGAAGTTTCTTCATTTGTGAATCTTGCGTAGAACCACCATCTACTCCAGTCCCAGTCGAAGTTGCAAAAAATACCTTTCCAAAAAGAAAACATTAAACTGAATCAAAGACAAGTAGTAGCCTGTACTATAGACACCTTTCAGTGTGGTGGTCATCAAAGGTGGTCAACAAAGATAAAATCTTGGTTGACGGTTTTTCTGGAATGGTCATAGCTGCGTTGAAACATTTACGCTTGTTGTTCTAAGTTAACTTCACACGGACAGTTTTCTGAACGATTACGGTGTACTGGCACTGGCTAATCTTCACTGAGTTCCGTATTTCACTGCATTCCTTTAGAGAAGAGCGTGGTGCTAGTGAAATACTGTTCTGTTATCAGATTAGGTACTGGCTAGAAAGTATCACATTCTAAAAAAGGTCGATAAAGATAATCCACTAAAGGTTTCAGCTAAAAATAAGATTTCGAATTTTTTGGGCAAAAGTGTCTAAAAAAGTTTAAATTATTAGAGTGAGGAAGTTCATACTTTGATTAAGGTGTCTTTGAATTTCAAAGCATCTGTTAAACTTTCCATCGTTTTATCTTTTGTATCAACCATTCGATTGTATCTGTCTTGCAATGACTATATATAAATTAAACAATTAGTTGACATGAACATTGGTTATTCTTCCAAATGTAATTAAAGTCCTTCTTGGAACCAATCAAAGGTGAAAAAAGGCTACTCCCTTTGGAATATTAGCCATAATTTTCCCTTCTATCCTATCTGGTAAAAAAATTTATGGATCATTGAGGACTGCGCCCTTGTGATTCCACTTACTATCTTCAGATTTTAATAAGACCCCCTTAGAATTCTATCGCATTCAAAGGAGAGCAGAAATTTGAAACCTTCTTCACAGGGCTTTTACTTCTGAAAGAGCCTAATTGGTTCAAAAGCTCAATAGGGTGAAAATCAATTATTTCAAACCCACTGGGTTGGGTAAAATGGTAATGTTTTTCTAGTGGGGGCCTTAAAAATCTATTGTTCTTTCATCATATTTTTAGTGGGGCGTGGCTCTTTGTAATTCTTTGTTTTACCACTTGGGTGAGAGAGAATATCCAATTTTCTACTGAGTGACCTTTTTTGAGTGAATTTTCCACTGGGGTGACTAGTGGGGCGGATCTCAGTGGGTCACAGAAACAGAGGTGTTTTAAGAGAATCCTTGGAAAGTTCACTCTCGAAAGATTACAGGAAATTTGGAAAAACCTTATACCTTATAATATTGTTGTGAACTTGCCAATTTGGATTGCATGAGAGCAGTTTTGGCTTCGACATCATTTTTCAGTTCTTCAAGAGATTTCAAATGATCGTTGCGATCTTTCGTTGATTCTTCTTCCAAATGGATATTTTGATTCCCAAAATACTGATAAAAACACAGGAAGGACCAACATAGTAAATATTTCTTGGTTGAATCAAAAAAAGATACAAATAAAGCTATTTTGGGTGTTAAAAAAAACAGCGAATTAACAAAAAATGGGTAGTCGTTGGCCAGAGGAGCTGGATCTTCAAAAGACAATGTTTTGGGTTAAAAGCTTGACATGGTAGTAAAGCAACGTCCCAAGATCAAAATAACCAAGGCTTTAATCCTCGTGGGTGGAGGCGGTAGTGGTTGGAGGCAGTGAATTCAGGTTCTAAGACATTAATTAAAAAAACGTACAATATCTATCAGAAAGAACTCACAAGTACTTCTTTGTCTTTTTCTTCTAATAAACATTTCAATTTCTGAGAGAAAATAGATTGACCGTTTAAGTTATAATAGCAAGCAATAGTTGATTCATCAGAAGAAACTTCAATCTCGTCTCGAGACTGCTTTGAAAATCGTTAAAAAGACTATAATCGTGGCTATTTATACCACCAAAGTCTTTCAAGAATAAAAACGCCTATGTCATGATAGGATAAGGAAGTTAAAATGAATTTCACATGGACAACGAATGTCCCATTGAGACTTTAAAAGGGTTTGAGGATCGCATGCTGGTTAATATTTTATTCAAAACTGATTGTTGCAATGCAAAAGTAAAAACAAAGAAAATAAACATTTGCTGTCGTTGTTGTTGAGTTATCTTTCAATGGTTTTTGAATCAACAAAACACTTTTGTTGATAAATACAAAAATCTTAACAGGTTTCCAAATCAATCGAATCGCTACAAAACTATTTTCTTCTTTTTCTTCGTTGGACATAATTCTGATTTGTTCTCTGTAGTTGATTCTGTACACTCTATATACACGTAAATATGTCTGAGCCATGGCTTGGCTTCTACGCCGAGCATCGCGATCTGATCGTACAAAGATGCGCATCATTCTGTAAATTTCGTCGTGAATCCAACTAATCCGATTCGGGTTCTGCTCAACAATCTGATCGGGTTCGCTGTACGTCTCCAACATAAGGTAACTGCTAGCAGCGGAAAGTTCGTTAACCGAAATTTCATCGCTTTCATAATCAGTGAAATCAGAGGTATCGTCCGAAGTCAAATCACTTCTGTGATGGTTTTCGACTACCTCTGAAAGACCAATGCTACTTTCTCCACCATCCATATTATGTTCACCTAGAAATAAAATTTAGGAGATTTTATACCATCAAATATCAAGTGACATGGGTGTTGAGTTATAGAGTCAGGATGTTACTAACTGGAAAGCGTAGAAAATATACCTTAGGGTGACTAGTTTTGGCGGAAACTAATTTTGGCGCATTTGGTGGTTTTATTTCGACAAAAATGGCCAAAATAGCGAAAACTACTTTAAGCGAAATTTAATCCACTTTTTTATAAGGAATTACCTGTTTCTATATTTTCAGCCAGATTTTCAGTCACATCCATCTGTCTTTCAGAATCCTTGTATAACGGTTCATTACTTTTCTTTATTTGTTTCTCTGACTCCTTGTATTCCTTGTATGAAGGCTGTCCGACGAACAAATCGATTTCGTCCGTACTCTTTGCATCGATAATCCGTCTTTGATCGATGTTCCCGTCCTTTACGTTATCTGATAAAGAGAAAAGAAAATATTATTACACTAGAAATGCAATGCTAGTATAACGAATAAAATTTTTTAAACGAATTTCCGAGAACAAAAAAACCGAAAAAGTGAAAATCGCTCGAAATAAAAAACTTACAGTAAACTTGGTCATTTTCACCGGAAAAGCAGCAACAAATTCGCTTCAAAAATTTCCTCGTTCTTTCAAATAATTTCATTGTTGTCACACATTCATTTTACCACCATACTGTTGTGTAATTCTAGATTTTTCTCGATTGTTCTTTCGACTTGACTTCTTTGACGTCATAAAATCCATGCAAAAGCGCTAATTTGACGACATAAAAGCCGTGCCAACGCGCTAATTTGACGTCAATAATAAAACTATAGCAGATAATCTTTCTTTCACAAAGTGTCATACTTTGTCTAACTTTATGAGATATTATACAATGCCATTCATTTATTGCCCCTCCCCTTTCCGTCTTTTTGTTTCATACCCTCTAAATGTTTCATTACTTTAAATTGTTTCATATGCATGTACGTTCGAAAAACGTAAGATTGATAAATTTTTCCACTTTCCGACTGTAAAAACACAATTCGTTTTGAGAATATAGAAGTTTGAAGTTATTTCCTCTGGGGGTTCAATCATTAGTAGAAAACACACAAACATTCTACCTCGATTTCAAACTGTTGCTGTTTCGTTTTAATATTCAGCTCCACTAGCTGTGAATCTTTTTCTTGAGCAGAAGTGAGTTGAAATTGAAGGCGCTGCAATGGAAAAAATTAAATTAAAGAAAGTTTAAAATTCACTGCGTGGCAGAGAGTGTTCCTTCACTCAATAATCTGGCTTTTGATATATGCAAAACCATTCAAAAGAAAGTCATGTCAATGAGAATTGGTAAAATAGGAAGAAATGTGTAGTAGACCTCTTCATTTGATTTCGCCAAGGCATCTTTCATAGATTCTAACGACTCTGATTTTTCTTCAGTCTACAAAAGACAGAAAATTTCATAAAAGGAGGTTTCCATAAAAACGTAGCCTGCACAAAACTCTTCAAAATATAATGTAAAATTAGGTTTGTTACGTTTCAATATGCTTTCGTGTTCCTTTTTATGGAGGAGCCTAAAATAATTTCCTAACAACCGCACAAAGTTACGTTGAGTGATTCGTTACAATGCATTCAAAAGCTTTTGTTGTGTCATCAAAAAATGGCAAAAACATTGAACACGGAATTCCACCAACCGAAACAGACCGACGTGACATGTGCCAAGGTTCGACTAAGAATCGACCGGGTCTGTGGGATTCTATGTAGAAGCTATAAAATCCCTAGATGAGATGGGCTTTTAATAATATGGCAAAAACGCAGGGAAACTAAGTTCTTTCGGACCTATATGAACATTTTCAAAATGTCTCTACCTCTTCATTCTTTTGGTTCAGCAAACTTTGGTAACTCTATAAAAAGACAGATTGAAATTGAAAGCAAGGATTAGTAAATCTCAAGTTCTCAAGAGACAAAAAAAGCTTTTTAGTTTGAATACATCGAAAACAAACTTTGAAATTTAAGCTTTAGAAAATGATCAAAACCTTAATTTTTTCGTTGAGTTGATTGACAACGCGTTGCTTGTCCATTTCTTTCTCATGAAGGTTTGATCTCATGATCTAGAGTAACAAGAAATAAAACAAACTCTAGGACCTAAACATGAAACTGATTTGTAAAACCAAGTGAAACTTTTGGAAAAAAAACCCAGGGGTACTAGGGTTGAGGGGTGACGGTTATGTGCGAAAATTCGAAAATTTCGATCTTTTAAAAGACAACTTTAGCCAAATCTTTCCAAAACCGAGACCCTTAGAGAGACCCACAGGTCCGCACACACCCAGCAACATATTTGAAGGAAAGAAATATTAATAAGATTACTTTTATTGACTTTTCCATTCCATTGATATGCTCCTTCAAACCCTATATAAAAAATACATAGAAGTCAAGTTTACAGGAGACTCACTAGACACCTTGTATTTAAAGCGCTAACATCTCATCATTCATGCAATAAATACAAAGTAACACGTGATTCGATACAATTGAGGGTAAAATATGATGTTATTCGTTATATAACACGAGTAAACAAATTGAAGTAAAAAAGAGTACGAGATCTTAAGTAAAAGCTGAATGTCAGTAAACTTGGTCATTTTCACAGGAAAAGCAGCAACAAAATCGCTTCAAAAAATTCCTCGTTCTTTCAAATAATTTCAATTCCATTTCCATTGTATTTCATTCCAAAATAGAGACAAAAGATCCAGCTTGGAAAATAACAAATATGAAAAGATAAGAATAAACAATCTTTACTTCGACGAGGTTAGTTTTATTTCCAAGGTCTTTATTGACATCATTCAACTGTTTGCTTTTGTCAAGAATTTCACGACTTTGATCTTCGTACAGTTTCTAGAGAACAAAAAAAACAGAAGGTATGTAAGCAGGAGCGAGCAAGACCAATTCCAAGACGTAGCACCACCTCTGAATAAGCTTAAGTTAAACAAAACAAACAAACACACAAACAACAATAAAATAAAGACCTTGTAATGTTGATTGGAGCGTTCAGGACTTGCTGCCATCTTACCAACATCTTTCTTTAACATCTAAAATAATGGGATAGAAATCTTTCAAAGTTAAGGTTCCATTAGGTCTAAATATTTCGTAATCCTACACAACATATTCATTGCTTAGTCCTCATTATGTTCATCTTTCTTCAGTCCTCATTTTTTTGACAAAATAACTGATCTTACCTCCAAATTGATATCCTTTGACTCTAATGAAACCTTCAAATCTTCGATCTAAGAAATAAAAACAATGAACAAAATGTAGTGTTGTCTTTTAATTTAGTTTCAAATGTAATCAATCAGAAGATAAAAAGACGATTTTTACCTTAGCTTTCAGTCCATCTTCATTCTCTTTTCTTTCTTTTTGCAACACCTGTAGAAAAGGTGAATGATGATTTTATTGGATGAATAATTTGTCAAATCACAAATGTGATTCTGCTAATGGAAAACAAGTACAAACACTAACATACCTTAAATTTTGCATCTTTTTCCTTCAACTGATTTGTTAAATTTTGAATTTCTCTGAGAGCGAAAATAAGAAAAATGTCTACAAGTCAAGGATAACTCAACTCAAAAAAGCTAACGAAATATCATGGATTGAAAAGATTGCTAACCCTGTCTTTTCATACAGTTCATGGATTGAAAAGATTGCTAAACCTGTCTTTTTTATGAAGTTCAAGGATTGAAATTGTGTCAAACCTGTCTTTTTCTTTAATAAGTTGATCCTAAAAATGAAAAAAATCACTTAGTTAAAATTGCATATATACAGTTAAAAAGGAAGTTTGTTTAAATGAGAAAGAGAATTATTCAACTTAGAAATTAAAGGAAAATTGAAAATCTTATTCAGAAATACCTTTAGTTTTGTACTCCCATCAATGTTATCCTAAAAGACAAAAGAAATTGAATAGTATAACTTAATTACATTATTGTGATTATGAAATCGTTAACTATTGCCCCAGGCGTTTATTAAATCTTGTGGATTTTAAGGGCTAAGATTTTTTGAGCTTAAATTAAAGGGAAAAGGCTTTTAAAGAAAAATAAAAGCAGAAAAAGATATCTTTGTTCTTGTGTGTCTAAATACCCACCTCCCTCGAATCAGAGCTCAAATTAGCCTTATTTCGAATAAACACCCCCTTTAGGGGAGGGGCGTTATTTTAAGGGGGCGTTTATTTGAGGGGGAGTTTATTTGAGAGGGCGTTTATTGAATATTTTCTAAAAAGGGGCATTTAGAAGGGGGCGTTTAGAAGTAATACGGAAAGTGAAATTGAAAAAAAAAATTCTTACCAAACTCTTCTTCAACTCATTTAAGTCTTTCTCCAGACGACGAATTTCCTAAAAAGATGGACAAACAAGTCAAATAAAATCATTTAAACCATAAAACATTTAACTGTTGAAAGGATTAAAAAATTAGAAAAACCTTTGAGATAACAACAAATGCTCTTACAATAAACGATACAGAACTACTTGACTTTACCATCATGTCATTTCATCAGAAAAGATTTTTTAAGAACTCCAAAGTGAATAAAAAAATTGCAGAAGTTGCTATGGAAAAAAGTTAGTTTTAAATCTCAGACATCTGAACACCTAATTAACATATCTCTTTTGTATCTTCTAATTTTTATAAAAGTATGAAAGTCTTAAAAAATAACAAATAAAAAAAGCTCACATTATCTTTAGCATCAAGTTTCGAATTGCATTCTTTTAACGTCTTTTCTTTCTCAGTCTCATGTTTTTCCTTGAACTATATGCAAAGAAATTTTTGGAACAAATTCTTCAAAATAATGAAAGATTGTTTTCAATTAGGCTAAAACCGTTCTGGCAGAGTAATCTTTCCCTGAACCAAAAGCACTCAAATTATTCAAAAAATAATCTTCCAGCAGAATCATTTCCTTTTAAAATCACAGAAAACGGTCATTACAGGGAGAAGAACCCTTGGCTATTGATTTAAAGAGTTAAATAACTTCACAATCAGAAAATAATCAGGTTTTTCATTTCTTACCTCCTTTATGTCTTCTTCTCTTTCAACTGAAACCTGCCCCAATGCTTGGCTGTTTAAAAATAATGAAATCAATAAGTTAACATAATATTTCTAAAAGCAATCATTTTCCTCACTTACAGAGAGATCAGTAAAATCTTGCAAAATTTTAAAGGTACAATATAGTTCAGAACTGATAAAATATATTAAGTACTCACGATGCTTGTGTTAGAAGATGGCTTTTCTCTTTCAAATCTTTTTTTATCTCTTCTATGGTGACTTTCAACTCGATATTCTGAAAAATAATCAAATTGTCGTTCAGAAAGTTTAAGACAATGAGTGACAGTAATTTATTTCCACATGAATATCTGATAAAAAAAAAAACAAGACAAATCTGAAAAGCCCTGGGTTTACCCTTAAAGTTCATTGGGAAAGGTGATGAATTTTTGGCATGAATTATTTTCCAAAAAATATATTCTCTTAAATAATTTTTTTTTCCTTGAAAGAGTGTGTTTGATAACATTTTCTTGTGTGAATCTTCTTGGAAAACACAAAGTTTTGTTGAAAAGAAAGTTGGGAAATGTTTAAATTGTCCTCTGAAGTTTAATATGTCCTCTGAAGTTTAAATTCTCTCTTTTGAAAATACACATGGATGATTGTAAATTGATGAAGATATGAACACGTAATGAAACAAATAAATTTTCTCTTTAAAGTAGCTTTGAAAATGAAATTGACCTGTTTGATTGTTCCCTCGGTGTCACCAGCAAAAGTGTCGTGTAGTTGCTCTTCCATGAAATAGATTCTCATTTTCAAACCAAAACATTCTTTTTTCAATTCGCTTATTATCTAAAGAGAAAGTGAAGGAGAAAAATAAAGCAAAATAATAGCCGCACAGTAGACTTAGCATTTTGCACCAAAGTTGTCACAGTGAAATTGTTTAAGAATATATTATTTATTTATATTTATTTATATTTTAGAACATGGTGCTGCAAAAATAGTCAAATGTGATAATTAATTTGGACTATCATTTTCACTTTTAAACAGATTTGAAAAATGTAAGCTAGAAGATACAAATTATTTACAGTTCAAAAGACATACATTCCATGTATTGTTCATTTTTCTTATACTATTTTATCAAAATTACATAATGCAGGTTAGCATACTACAATTTGAAAGATTTATGGTAAAACTTACATTTTCTTGCTCTCGTAGAGTACCACCTCGACTTAATGGACGTTCAGGTTGTTGATCGTTTGCTGATTGACTTCTCTGCTTTGCTCTGCTGTTACCTTTTGGTGAAAGTTCTAAGATGAAAGCAGTATAATAACATTTTTTGATAACTGATTTTCAAAATACTATCAAAAAATAATTACAACCTAATTAAAATTTCAACCCAAACTTAAAAATAATTTTCTGTCAGAAAAAACGCAACCAAATTTAGTTTTGGTTTACATTATTTCAATGAGAAAATATTGAATGTAAATAATGAGTACCTGGTTTTGGGATGCGACTTGGTGTAGTAGTTTTGTCTTTCACTGACTGATCCAAGAAGCGGGCAAAATTGCTCCTAAAAGAAAATGCCATATTACAAAAAATTACTATATCCAGGATAAAACTATGTCACTAATTTTAGTCATTATCACTGACATGGTGTGTTATAGCATGTTCAGTTAAACTTGAGCACAAAGTCTAATCCTCTCCTCAACACTTATACGCAAACGTACTTTCATATTGCTTGACCCCCTTGTTACCGTAAAAGTGCCTAAGTCCGTCACCCCCTCCCTAATTCCGTCACCCCTAATTAAAAACAACCCTTCTCTTTTT